>JARKHS020030101.1:0-17742 GCA_030143305.2 Amblyomma americanum
TTGTCCAGGAAGTACTTTTCTGGAGATTTCAAAGCCGAAACCAGAAATTTGAGAACAAAAAATTGTACATTATGCCAAGGGTCCTAGTTTTCCAACAGCAAACAGAAACAAAATGTCATGAAACAAGCAAGTGTTCAAAGACTGCCTCTCTTAGACATTGTGAAATAGTACCAAGGGTCTGAAAGCATAAATGCCAAAGCGCATTGGTTTAAAAGGTCACCGATTTAGCGCGTGCTTTATAGGGACGAAGGAGGCACGTGAGAGGGAGGGTTTATTGAGAGGAAAGGCAGAAAGGTTGGCCTGAAAAATAAATATCTGGCCTGCTACTCTGCTCTGGGGGACAGGAAGAGGAGATAAAAGAAGGTCACGATGGGGGACGATGATGATGGGAGGAGGCAGATGAAAAACTGCTTTAAAAAAAACAAGGCACACTTTCTGACATCACAAACACGAGACAAGGTCCGTGTCGCTCAAAAAGCGTGGGAGCGCTCGCGTTGCCTTTACAGTTCAAAACCTATCTGGCCAAGCGCCGAGGATCAAATCCTCAGAGAGGAGCGATGTGTCCATAGGCTTCAGAGCAGATGCGAGTATGAGTCTTTCACAGGAGGCAAGTTAATTGCTTTAATGCGCTCCGGCATCCTGCGCTCCTTGCTCGCTCTATGTGTCGCGTTTTCTATCCTTAAGCGCTAAACTGCTTTACTGATTTTTCTGTTTTCACTGTAACTGTGAAAGACCGCGGAGACGATGTGCCAGCTGCAACAATGTGATTGCTTTATTTCTCACGTCAGTGCGCTGAAAGTTTAGGCCAGCCTAGAGTAAAAGCCGGAATCTCTTCATTTCGACACGGCCGGGCAAATGCGTGATGAATGCTGAATATCCTCTCCGTGTGAGGCCTGTTTGAAAAGTGTATTATTTTCTGTGTCCCCCTGTAGTTTTTACGGGATTTTAGCATGAGGTTATATTGCTACCTTATAGCTGGCTAGAAATAGGAGCGTACAACAAATGCGCAGAATCCTAGAGACGTGATCAGTGCATGCCTGATAGAGACGGTGGAGGCCGCATCGCCATGCGATAACGCTTTACTAAAACTCTACTGCGTTTACTTGATGGCAGCAGTGAAATTACTGCTGAAGGAGTTCGGCGACTGAGTAGTCTACTGTCCGGAAAGCGAAACTCTAACTAGGGACATACCGAATCGAAAGATCAGAAACATGCTTTAATGAGAATAAGAGGTCGACCTGCGAGGAAGTTTCGCACGTACAGACTCCTTTCGCTGTAACCTGCAGTATGACAGCCGCAGCGTTAAGGATAGCGTGGGTCTAGGCTTACGCGAATACTAGTTACAGAAAAAACACCGAGCTGTGCCGTAAGCAGGATGCGGTGACGCTGCATTCGCCGGTTGGGAAAAAGAGCTGGATTATGATCTACGGGAATTAACGAGAGAAATATTAAAAGTAGAATTTTTTTACTGTACAGTGCAACAAGGTCGCTCTTTCGTTAACATAAAATTCGAGTGCATGCTAGTACACAAAGTGCAAATTCTGAAACGGCTTGCTCGTGATATCAGTACATGTCATGGAACCTGCAGCACCAAATGGGCTTGAGAAGTTTTTTTTCCCCTCAGAGACTCATTATTTATGCTTCCTCTGCCATCAATTTCCTTACAAGGTACAGATGCAGCCAGAATGTGCGCTTGGCCATTTTGCTGCTCTGCCACTGCAAATGTGATACTTACCGAAGTTTTGTGCAGGCAGGTATAACTGGGCTTGACTAGACTTTCTTTCTTCTTATTCGCACGTTTATGTTGCATTTGTCGTCAAGAAGCCCATAAGACACCGCTGTGGGCAAATACGTGAATGGACTTTTATCAGCCTCGGAATGGCCGAAGTGGAACATACAGCGACTTCCACTGGGTAGCCCGGTTTCTGATTGCCGCGGTTTTTCAGCATGGAGTTCACATCTTCCCCATCTTTTCGTAGCTTCATAACCCGAAGCGGTTGAGACTTAACGTGAGAAATTGAGCTTAGTTATCTCCTGCAATGCTGAAACGGGGCCCATGCACGATGGACGGAGGCAAGCCAACTTTCGACTTTGTCACTTATTCCCTACAGGGGGACGATGAAGTATTAGAGGCGTTGCCACAGCCCCAATTGCGCATGCAGAGCCGAGAGGGGCCCGACAGCGCGTGCTAGTGGGAAACCAGCACTTATGTTCGGCGTCAAGTCCTGCCTTATGCGCAGCTTCTTCTTAGGACGATGCTGGCCTAGGCTTGCCGACAACAGCAGCGAAAAGCGCACCGTGCTGAACACAACCTGTTTTTCACTTCCAAATGTCGATAGAAGGTTTCTCTGGGCGAAACAAAAAGGAGAAAACTATACACAGGAGTCCCACCACATGCAACGCGGTTGGAGTGACGGACAGAGATGTGCCTTGAAAATCGATGCTATGGCAAATAAATTTGCATCTTCTTTTCGTCTTCCCCAGAATTCGTCCTCGGCTAGATGAGATCCTCCATAGAGCATAGCTCGTCGCTTCCGTACGTGAATTCTGTCTGGCCCAAAAGCTTGACAATAAGCTGTGTGCTGAATATTCATGACTTCTGAGGCACTGAGAGTTTCAAACTATAGTTTAGTATGGCTAAAGCGTTTAATTCTGTCTAGCAATGCATATTATCGCATCGCAGAGTGTGACTGAAATCGGCTGCATGCTTGAGAGGGCCCGGATTATAATGGCGACCAATGGGTTCTCCTACTGAACCCACACCGTATTTATGCTCTTAATAAATGTTCTTCCTCCTCCTCCTCTGAAAAAAAAAGAAAGGCGGCTTGAGTTCACTGGCGGCGATGAATGGACCGTAGCTTCGGCTCTACGCAGATTTGGCGCACGAAAACAGTCGTATTCGCAGGTCCCTAGTGTCGATCAATGAGCAGCCTTTCCACAACAGCTTGGACTTCTTTTTTTTCGCTTCCTCGCATGCCTCAGAGGGCAAAGCTGACGACGCTGCAACCTCAGCAAGCTAAGTATCAACAGATCTAAATCTAAACCAATGAGGTTTGGAAATTTCTTTCCCACAAAAGAGAAAATAATTGCGCAGTTTATTAAAAACATGCAAATTAGGAAGATTTCAGTACTTAACATTTAACGAGCAGTACTTCGACCGAATTCATTATACTCATGGTAACCTACACAATGGAATAAATATATGACATTAGAACCTTGGCAAGCTTGTTTCTTACAGTTTCTTGCACTGTCTCTGTTTTAAAGAGACATTGAAAAAGCTTACGGGCAAAAATGGCGCACAAAATTGATGTGAAAACAATTGACCGAAAGCTTACTCCAAAGAACACCTTTTTTAACACTTAGGTGTGAAAGCCAGATTGAGGATGTGATTACGCGGAATCTAGTAGCGCCTTTCTGTTGGGGCATTTGCTTTCTTGTTTAAGCATTAATGCTTGTCTTACGTGTTTTCGCGGTAATAACATTCGGTTGCTAATTTGCGCACCAATGAGCTGTGTGGCTTGAACACCTAATTTTGGTCCCGATTTCCTTAAATGTTTGAAGTCAGAACAACCAGGAGGAACATAATGAAGACACTATTTTCTTTAAAAGGCTAAACTAAACCAACTTTGGCGCGCCCTTCTACAGTCTTGCTACTTTTGCTATAAATCGACGCCATTTTCTCTGTACCTATTTTTAACGTACTTCCTTCAACCTGGACTAAGACCGCCTTTCAGCACCATTCGAAGTTAGAGCAATTGGCACTCCCCAGAGCTTAAGATTTGATTTAGGCGTCTATGGACACATCTCTAAAAGGATACATGTTTGCTTCATGCTAAAAAAGACATGTACAGGCTTGGACATGCCCATATTAAGCTGAAACTACAGAGGGACGATATTTACATTCTACTGAGCTCTCCAGCTGCTGAATATAATTGATATGCAAGCGAAATAGTGACAAAGAAGGAAAGAAGCGCGTCGTGTCATTGCCGATATGTGCTCGCGTGGCTCCAAGGAAGCGCTAGAGATTTGTTTAGCGCTTCAACACTTCTTGTTAGGGTTTCCAACGTTCTCTTTTTTGTTAAAACTAGACACCCCTACTAATTCCATGCTTACCTAATTGATACTTGTACATCGCGGAAAAAAAACTTTCGTGGGCGGGAAACCATCTAATTACTTTAATTCTCGATTTCCAACTTTCAACTGTATCTCTACAACGGCAAACGTTGAGCATAAAAAATGATCAAGGAGAAAAGCTCATTACTCGGAGTGCAGCTGTAAGCTTTAAAAGTGCTAAGGACCACAAATTTCGCGCTATGCACGAAACAACCGCGGAGCGTAATAGAACGCACGCGATTGGTGTACACCGAGCGATGGGGAATAAGGTAAAAGGAAACGAAAAGCATTCCACGCGGGTGAGGAGTGCGAACAAATGCATGCAAACACAGTGACGTGGGAGGAAGGGCAGAAGAAAACGGCCGTGTCTGCAAAACACACCAGTCCCGCACCTAGGGTAGAACTACGATTGCTGCGCTTTTGCTGTCGCTTGCATGCAGACAGCCGGACAAGGCACGAGCAAGACTGCCGTTTATTTTCCAAAGTGTGGCGCAGGGTTGGTATCGCTATCTAGGGAATACTGAAGGCCTAATATAACTTGCCCTAATTTAAGACACGAAAATGTTTTCAAGCAGTGGCGTTATCTCGAGTTTTATGTTTGAAAGCATAGAAAGAATACGTTTCTTGTCAATGCTTTACTTTCAGAGCCTAAAGTGTGGTATAACAGATATTGCAGACAGTGTGTGCAAAACAAGCGAGCGGCAAGGTGGCTACACGAAATGTTTGACGGCTCAGTGAGTTTTGTTTAGTTGTCCAAGCGTGTGCAAAAATGTTTGAATCTTTCACATGCAATCACCGTCTTGCTTTCTCAGGCAGTACTATGATAGCCGCTAAGTCATCTACTCTGTTATGTGCTGTGAACATGCGCACGCAGTACTTATTCAAAGGGAACTGACCAACATTATTGTGCGAAGAGAAGCGTTTTCAGTTTCCAATATCCGAAAGAGCATGTCTCTTTTCGTTATCCGGTCGTTTGCCTTTTGCGGCCTATTGTTTTTGTTTTTTTCGCTTTAATTCGTTCCGGCCACTCTCTTGTGCGTTCTTACTTTTCGGTTGCACACTTTTTAGACTGGCAATTGTCGCTACCGGTGCTTTAACACTGAGAAGTAAAATCTAATGCAAATTCACCTCGGTGCTGCACACACAGTATATTTTATGCCACCATGAGTTAACTACCATTCATTTTATTAATTTCATAGTCTTTGTTAATCTTTTCACTTAAAGTTGGACGCTCCACAGGAGGACGAAGTGAAACAAAAACTCTACCAATATCACATCCAAAGCCGATACGAGGCACTCGGAAGGAAAATGTGCAATTCGCGAGCTCATGCAAAAATGCAAGCATGCAAAGCGGTGGATTTTTTCATAACCGAAATACATGCCAGGCGATGGAGGTCTGGATAAAGATGAGAGAAGTACCACAATATCTTATGGAAGGCAGTCGTGAAAGCAGGTGTCACAAGTCGTACTCTTACCCGGATGTCAGGAAAAATTCATTCGAACGCCTTATTAGCCTTTCCGACTGTCAGTAAGCAAAGGAATAAAATGTGCCAGATTCAGGCAGTCGAAATGCAGCTCGAACATAATTCTTGGGCTCCAAGTTTTCGGAAAATCCGAAAATAAACAATAGAGGGTGAACGTGCCTGAAGAATAGGCTTCATATGTTGTCGTCTATGCATGACATCATGACGTCGTCCACTTCAAGATGGAGAACGCCAGAGCTGTGACTGGAACATGCGCTATACGAAACACTGCAAATTCTTGAGTATTGAGATACTTTTAATTTCCTCTTGCTGCGGGCAAGACCTCGATATGGCTCTTACCTAGATCGTGATACGGCTCGTGCTGGTATAGCTCGTTCTGCGAATTTCCTTCCATCCACATTAGGCATTTTCGTATTACAGTTCCAGCAGAAAGAACATGTAGAACGCCGATGTCACGCTCTGACTAATGTTAGTAGCGTAATTTCACTTTCAAGCTAATGCGCGCTGTCTCTTCATGGCATTTTTTTATCTAACGTTCTGTATAGCTTCTGTGTACTGTAAGGGTCGCCTCTATGTTCTGACTTCACGTTATTTGTCCCGTAATTTATCTCCTTTTTGTTTCTTTCTTACACTTTCAAGGCACCTGAAGCTAGACGAGCTTTGAAAATAAACGGCGACACTCTGGCAGGGTTTTGCCCGTCTAAAGCTTATAATTATCTCGCTCAACGCGTCGCATGATAGCGAACATTATACGGTTGCTGGAACACTGTATCAGGCTGCTAATGGAAAGGGAAGCTAATGTTGAGTAAGTGGTTCATAGAAGAAAATTTCAAGAAAAGATGGCATAGAGCCATTTCAGAAATATACGGTACCCACAGGAGTAAACATGGTAGAAGTGATGATAAAGCTGGCATTTTTTCTCAAGCACATTGAGCGCGCTAAGTATGGTTGCAGATGATTCGCTGAGCTTTTGCGGTTTTCTGAGAGGTTAGAAGTCACCGAGAACATGAGAGGTAAGGCCGTCGGTGAACTTAATTATGAAGGGCTTAGTCGGTGCAGATAGATTCTTGGGGCAACAGATAGCTGGCGAGGGATGGTGGTTTACCTTTCGAATGAGAACGGAGATTGCACTAGAGATCCATTACGTGGCCGCAAATCTGTGGCGAATCTATGCCTCGGGTGGCAACAAAATCATTCCTGAAGTGCAGAAGCTGGCCAATCGGAACTAGGAACTTGGCGTGGTACGATGCCCTGGAACTGTTTTATTAGTAATGGTTACTTCTTCCATAAAGAAGTGGAAAAAAAATACACCTACATAGAAGTGGAAAAAAAATACACCTACATAATACTGAAGACAATTGACAGGTGGATGTGATTTTTTTGAATGTCTATAAAGGCTCCGTAGTGTACTGCATGAGAAACCCCTAAAGAAATTATAACAAATAGGCCTTTTATATTATATTGTCCAGTGGCTTGGAGCACAGTTACGCGATAGAAAAAATCTGTAGAGATTAGCGACGGGGCTTCTGACATACTCACTGTTAGATCTGTTCCCAAGGGACGTGTCTGTGGTCAATCGCTGTTCTTTATAAGCATAAAAATAGTCGACTGAAAAGTCCCAGGAATAATTTTAACATCTCTTTCCTAACTATATAGTATTAGAAATAGAACTACGGTAGATACTACAAATATCTCCAAAGCACTATAATAAGAGTTGAAGAATGGTGCGATATGAGGATCTTGAACCTAGAGATTGATAAAGTTGTGCTTAAGGCTCATATAAAGAGAATTATAGCGGATTTCAGTATGTGTCTGACGAAGACCTACATGCATGTAGAAAAGTAGAACTAACCATGCGTTACTGCGAGTTCCTCTTAGCAGTGGCATTTTTTAGGGAGGGTGAATTACAGAGACATACTCCTCGGCATTGAGGATTCTGTTCTTTAAGAGGAGAAATATAAATTACACAGAGTTGAACATCAAACTCCTAGCTCATAATACTTTTATTTAGTCAAAGAAAAAATGTACGCCAATTACATGAAACCAGCTTGTAATGAAGGTTAGGAATTGTTTGGGAAAATATAAATACAGGAAGTCATTTTTTTATTTTCCAAATATCCCGCCGCAGTGGCTTAATGGTTATGGCGCCCGGCTGCTTACCCTATAGACGCAGGTTCGATCCCAGCCGTGGAGGCTAAATTTCTTTGGAGGCGAAATTGTAGAGGCCCGTGTACTCTGCGATGTCAGTGGACTTTAAAGAACCCCAGGTGGTCGAAATTTCCGGAGCCCTTCACTACGGTGTCCCTCATAGGCTGAGTCGCTTTGGGACGCTAAACCCTCTTAAACCAAATCAAACCTATTTCCCAAATATAAGTAAAAGAACTCGACTCGTCATCAAGCTGCTGAAGGCAGATAGCATTCTGAAATACGCACTGCACAGAAAATCGGACCGCACACTGCACTCACGCAACAATTTGAACAAAGTGCAATATAGAAGAACTTCTGTACATAAAGCGATTGAAGGCATGTACAGTTCTTGTCAAAAATGTACAGTCCAAGCGGTTTGCATCCAAGCCGCGTAGCCGGGCTCTTGAGCACATTTGACAGTTCTACGCTTGGGAGTGTTGAGAACTTAACTTCCTCCCGCTTTCGTGAGATTGGGGTCCCTGAGCATATACGCGCAACCGCGCTACATGGCTCAGAAGAAGACCGTTTCGGCTGCATACTTTTGACAAAGACTGTACATTTCACTATCCATGCAGGAAGTTTTCGCAACAATAATGCTTTAATTTAGAGCTTAATTCGTCTACTATGGAAGACTGAAATTCACTTCAGAACCAAATAATAATAGTGGTATACTTAAGACGGCCTATATATGTACCTTTTACACTGACATGTTTTCTTTCTCTATATTTCAGTTGTGCATAATGTGATGGTCCTCTAGTGCTTCCTTACTATGCGTTCTGTTTTACGTTTTTCCCCTCCTATATCGGTAAAAAATCAGACTTGTATGTGCCTTAATAAATGAATAATCATTTGAACGCAACGTGCTATAGAAAGCAATGTATTAGATCTCTGAAGCATGGAATCGGAGGTATTTGGATACGACATGAATGTCGCTGCGTATTGATTACTTCAGTGATTGCAAAGGAGAATAAAATTTCTTTGGCTCCATTATTATTCGCTAACTAGCTTATACAGTCGATCCTTAGATTAGAAGAGCTCATCATAAAAGTCTAAGATTGAGAAAGTAATAGCCTTTTTCATCCATGCGTTGACAACTTTATGCATTTGTAAAATCTATGCATCGAGAAACATAACAACGTCTTGACAAAACCTTCCTTGTTTTAGCACATATGCATTTGGCTCATTTACATTTGTAATGCGCATTCCGCAATCTTCAATTTACTGTCGTTCGGAGTTCCTAGGAGTATCCTTATTTTTCCTAATTTTTATATTGCTGGTTTTTAATAGGCTAAGGAGATCTGCATGTACAAACTTATACTGTCCACGATTAAAATCATAATTACTTGTTCCCGGAAGTGTGTTTCATCACCTCCTTACCGCATACAGTCTTATTTTTTGTTTAAATATTACACTAAGTCCATATGGGCCAAAAGGACTTGTCTAACCTCAGCTTTCACGAAAGCCATCTGATTGCTGCGTTGCAGCAAAATATTCTTCCGTATCACACATGGTACATCTTGCAGTTGGAGGTACGTTTTGTTAAAATATAAAACTGCCTTTAAACAGCCATAACTGAACAGGAATTACAATAATAAACCAGAGAATGGCAATTTCTTGTGGCAGAGGTGCTTTTTTCATTAGATTCAGCCAGCCTACCTACCTAAAATGCATGACCATAGCACATGCGGTGCCTCTAATTCTTCCGTTATTAGTTTCAATAAGTTTTAAAAGCAGCACTTGGATGCAGATAGGGTGTGTTGAAGATCAGTGTCATTGTCCGCCCAAGTCAAATCAGATAGTGCGTGTACTGAAGGGTGGCCTACAGCACATTCGTTTCATAGGGCAAAAGAGTTTAAAACCTTCCTTTGTCCAAGCGGTCTTCAAACAGCAGCAGGGGCGCCAAGGGATCCATGAGGTTGGTTCTCTTTATGAACGCTCTTATTTGAGTTTAATCTTCCAGCTCGCTTTCTTTCATTGCGTATTTCTGCTCACCATTACCTAGAAATTGGCTTACAACGATGGTTCATTTTACTGCCTTACCTGCTTTTTTTCAAGCTACTGTCTCATTGTCGTCTAAAAAATCAAAAATTGAAAATTCGAAAAGTGCGACATCGCGATGGACCACTGCCTTTCGACAAAATATTCTTCGTGCATGAAAAGGGGACGCCTTAGATTCACGCGCCTAAAAAATTTTGAAGTGTCTATCCCAGCAGCATCACTTTTATTAGAATGCGGAAACTGAAAAGAAGAGCTCTTCTGGCGTTAACTTTAGAAAAACTAAACAAAATAAAGAGCCGAATAAAATTACGTATATTTCCATCTCGCCTTTTAGTTGGGCCGTGCCATTAAGCTTACATCACGCTCCGTCTGGCACACAGCTTCGAGAACATTTCATGCCCAGTTGTGCAGGAAATGCTCAGAAATATATGCGAACTCCCGTGTTATATTTCAAAGCTTGGGGATTTCTTTTTTGTCATTTTTCCCGCAGTCTTTAGCTGTCCCTTTTACACGCTTTCCTTAAAGGACGACGGGATAAAAGGTGTCGGTGGAATAGAATAAAGTTACTTTTCAGACGTGCATTACTCACGAATGCATCAAAAGACGGGCATCCAGCGCAAGTGCCGGTGAGCGCGTACGCAGTTCTTGCTCTGTTTTACCATACCACCACGTGAGCGTAATTTCAAATTGAGATTGTTAACCGGAAATAGTCAGGTCCACGTCAGGTGCTCCTGCGATAAAGGTGATATCTCATTATTGCGAACCACAGGCACCAAGCGTGGTTTCGGGGGGCACACAAAGCGGACAGCAGAGAAAGCATCTCATCAAATAGGTTTCATGCTCTAATTTACTTCTTTCAAATTTGGCTTCGTTCTGCATCGTTAAGTTCACGCACGTCTAAATGTTCACAAAACTTATGGAACAGAGGCCTTAACAACAATCACTAATTGTTTCCGGCTGCTGGCGGAGAGGCAATGGCACATTGCTCTTGTCAACAGGGGAGGTATTCAGGGGATGCTGAGTACAATTCGTTACGACCCGCACTGAAGTGACCCTGCCATATACCGTTGTATTCTTTCTTGTATACGTTTTCCTAGTGCCACAAAATTTGCAGTTATCCTTCGGTGGTTTGGTCCTCGCCTACGTAAAGGCATTTAAAAGGAGTGGGAAACGTACAGGAAAAGACATTTACCCAAATATGAGCCTTGAATACAGGCGCTGTATTGCGATTTGCTGTTTAGTTTCTCATCTTTCACGCGCGTGTAGCAATTGCCTCTCATCGTTATTTTACCTTTATACTAACGCTTTTCTTTTTACTCTTTCTAGCAAGATATCTATTTTGGTGAATTATAGAGAAAACGTTTTTTACCTGCAATGAAATAAAAGACACCAAGGTCAAGATCTGCTCAATTTAGGACGTTTTGTTGGCCCCCTTTAGGAAATAATATTTGAACTGACGTTTTATTTGTTGACTCCTCCTGTTTGTATTCTACTAAAATATACGCTTTCGTGGAAGGAACTACCAGGTCTTTGAAGAACTAATTTATGGAATCCTGCCCTGGAGAACGGTACTCAAAAAAGAAATGACTGAAGATGATGAGAGTGGAGAAAACATTAAAAACCAATACTTATTTTCCCACCATGGGTGTGTGCCATCGTAATTGAGGAACCAACAATTAAAAACCGTGCTCATCAGAACACATGCTTTTGTTTTTTAACCTTGTGCGGGAAAAGAATTTATTTCGATGGTTGTCTTTTCAAACCCTTTAGAGAGTGAATAATCAGGTTTATCAGGGTTTGCGGATCTGAATACATAGGCCGCCTAACATTGTGTCTCTTTCACTGTGAAGTCTGAACGCCTGTTCCTCAACTTCAAGACGAACATATGAACAACGTGAGTACTGCAGTGATCACTGAAATACTTACATTTTTTTGCAACAAAATGAAAGCCATAAAGCCAATATACTTTTATCAGCAGACACTGCATTTCTTTTCTCCGGAGTAATAACTTTTGACGGAGTAACCACCGAGTAATAACGGGCGACCATACAACAACGCACGATATTTTGTAACTGTCCACAGCACAGCCAGATATTCCTTTTCCGTGGGGGAATAATTGACTTAGTAACAGGATAAAGCGCGACTGGCGTTCAAAATCACGCGTTCTAGACTGTCCTGCCGCTGAACAGATACCGCAAGGAGACAAACGTTACTGGCATCAGTGTGCATCTCCGTGTCGGCCTGTTCGTCGAAGTGGCCAAGTACAGGCCTACATTGGAGACAGGACTTGAGTTCCTTGAAGGCTCTTTATTGGTCCTGGCTCAGAAGAAGGGTTCAGCGTCTTTCGTCAGGCAGGTCAGAGGCTCAGTTATCTTGAAAAATTGTGAACAAGCCGGCGATAGTAGGCGCAGGGGCCAAAGAAACGACGCAGGCTACTTTTGTTTTTTGGTTTGTGGAAGGAAGCTACGGCTTCCGTCTTTACAGGGTCTGGGCTAACACTCCGAGCGTTGACAATGTGACCAAGATACTCCAACTCATGAAACGTAAAGTGACATTTTTCTGTATTCAGAGAGAGAGACCAGTAGAACGTATGACCTAAAAAACAGCACTCCAACGTTGCTGGTGCTCATCGAACGTTCACAGAAGATCACGAGATCGTCGATATATACGACGCATGACCGCCACTTCAGGCCAGACGGCACGGTATCCATCATTCGTTGGAATATGGCAGAGGCCGAGCACGAGCCAAAAGGGTGCACCTTAAACTCGTACAAACCACCGGCAGTAATAAAGGCGGTCTTCTCTCGGTCGCCTTCGTGAACCCCTATTTGCCAATACCCACTGCGGAGGTCGAGGGACGAAAAGTAGGTGGCTCAAGGTACAAACAATAAAACGAGTATGCCGGTACAATAGCGACAATAAAATAGTGATGTACACAACAGTGATGCATTTTCCTTGCAAAGTACCAAACACAGCTGAAAATGTATGCCAGAGAGTTTCCCATATCCTGCTGAGGAAACATTGCAGTGGTGTGAGATGCTTTATACAGTGGACCGAAAGGACCATCTCGTCAAATATTTGAGGGTTCTATTAGAAGAAACAGTCGAATTGCAATACAATTTACCACGAGCAAAAGTGGCTTTCAGTAACACGAAGTTCTTGTGGTACTGTACTGTTTCCTGACATGTCCGAAATAAAGAATTAGGTCTTAAATTTGTCAAGTTGCAAACGAGAAACAGAGCACTGAAATTAAACTTTGTTCAGGTTGCGATTAATGAAACGAGTATGGCAGCACAAAATAATAACAGTGGAATCACAAGGAAACAATAGTCCCCGCACCTCAGCAGTACTCCTGGGCAGGAAAGACTCGCTTACAACACTTATGAGGCGAAAAGCAGCATGCGGAGCCCGCAGCAGAAAGCGACAGCCGATCCCGTTGACTTGTCACTCGCTCAATCAGTTAGTGACTGTCTGTGACTTCCTAGCTAGGTGAGACGCTGCTGTTGACGTAATCGAGGCCGTAGCCGCAGCGTTAGCCGCTCCGAGGTTTCGCATCCCGGAACTGTGGAGACGTGCCCTCCACGTGCGGCCTCTTCCAGCAAACATGTCACACGAAGACCATAATGGTCGGCGCCTGGCACGAGCGGAAGCGCTAGCCCGATATTATGGCAACAAAACAGGTGTCTTCTACGTGGACGCCTCCGGCCCTCACCACGGGGGATGGTACACGGCCGCGGTAGTTCACAACAGCAACACAGTTAACGGCCTAACTTTCAGAGCCCGCAGTGTAACACAAGCAGAAGAGGTCGCGATTGCTCTCGCGGCCTCACATTCCAATTCAAAATACATAATCACCGACTCGCGAGGGGCCTGTCGGAACGTCGAACAAGGCTGCACTCCCTTCCTAGCCTATCGAATATACCAAAATTGCATACGGGATACGGACCCCGCACACCGTTACCTCATATGGGCCCCTGCTCATCAGGGGTTGGCAGGAAACGAGGCAGCAGACGCAGCCGCCCGCGCGCTCTCTCACCGGGCTGTTTTCTCCTCCCCATCCGAACAGGAACCCGATTTTAATCCGGTCTATACATTCAAAGATATTACAACATATTATCAAAATTGTCATCGCCTTTACCCTAGTCCATGTAAAGGCCTGAAGAAGGCGGATGAGCGGCTCCTTCTCCGCCTTCTCACCAATACATTGCTGTGCCCGGCAGCGCTAAAACATTTTGACCCCTCCTTTAGTGGCAGCTGCCCACACTGTAGTGCAGTGTCCTCTGACACCTATCACATGGTTTGGGCCTGCCCCTCCAACCCCGCTATTCCCCCCATCCCCAACCCAACCCGGGAGGACTGGGAGGCGACCTTGCTCGGCTGCCACGACTTACAGGCCCAACAAGCCTTAGTCGGGCGCGCCCGGGCGGCGGCAACCGCCACTGGGGTCCCATACTAGGGACCTCCACCTAGTGCTTGTACGGATCGGTCCCTTACGGGCTGATCCAAACATTCCTCCTATTCATCCGTATTAAATGTTTTCACCACCACCACCGAGCCAAGACTGTGTGCTTTTTCTTTTAAAGCGAAAGCTTTGCTGGTCGAAAACTTGCGATTCCGCCGTGGCTGTGCTCTGAGGAGGCACATGACGTCACAAAGCGCGCCTCGCCGGGGACATTTCTCTCTCTCTCTCTCTCGCTCCCCAGTCACTACTTCCCATGCGCCTCTAGTGGCACCCAGCCACAGGTATTCTTCTTCTGCACTGCGCAGCAAAGGAATATCCTTTCCTTAAAATCCAACTTTCAAATCTCAGTTTTATATGCTTTCCCTCCCGCTCTTAACCTTTCCTTTACGGAGCTGTTGGGTGTCCACCGAGATATGCGAGACTGTTACTCTGTCATTTCCTTTCCTCAAAAACTGAACAAAACAAGTGAGCCGACGGCGTTCGTAGAGTTCATTGGCTTTGAGAACTTAGGCAATGGCCGTTCATTTTTACGAAAGGAAAGGCGCACAACCGGCTCCATGGGTCATTGGAGACCTTAGTCTCGCTTTCATGTATGTAGCGTTGGTGTCCAACTGAAAAAGCCTGCTTTGATTGCGTTCCGCACACTGCATAGGCAGCGCGCCCTCCCTGTCACCATGAGAGGTGGCAGGCAGTTTAGTTTATCGCGAGATCCATCAGCAAATGAATGCTGCGGCCTAGCTATTGCTGCAGTGCCGCATGTCAGCCACAACGCTGTCAGCGCTAATGCATTCAGGCCACATGTCTTTCTCACCACCGCCACATGTATCAAAGCACGAATGAGGCGCCCGAATATCCAAGGAACCAATTATGCGGCACATCCAGGGAGCCAGTTATGCGCCCTTCCTTTCCTTAAAGCCATCGACGTCTAGAACATTGTAAACCCCAACGCCATGAACACACTGAACGCCAAAATTTTCGGTTTGTATATCCTCGATTAGATGAGCTAATCCGCATTTTTTTATATGTGCGTGCAGCGGGATCTTGCGGACTTGGCACAACGCCGAATTCGGCGGCGAAAGGGCCCGAGTGCCCACTCTTTACTTTTATGTTACGCTAAGTCCACGACACGCAAAGGAAAAAGCGAGAATAGGCTTCGATGTTTTAGTGCAGCCAGCAGAAATGAGACGCTTGAAATGCGAATAAAACCAAATTCTGTCTTGAACTGGGAAAACCTTACCTCTGTAGACGCATTGCTATGTACCGGGTGCTCCGTTGATTAATGCAGAAAAAATTCGTTATTTTTCGACCTTTACTTTATTAAAGCAAGCTCCCTCACAAAACTTGCAAGCTGCATAAAGACACAATGCAACCCGTCAGAAAATTTATTTTTCTCTGTCAAAAAATACTTCAAAAAGGGGATAATTCCTGGAGTGCTTACAGTGAGGTTGAGGCGAATGTCAGGAGAGAGCTGCAAAGTGTTTTAGGAAACCGACACAGTAGGCCTTTAATCCTACAGAGAGATAGAGAGGAAACCTTTCTTTGGCCAGATAGTAATATATACCCTACACACTCTCTGCTCTCTATTCTCTATCTCCCTCTTATTTAGCCCCGCAGCATAATTAGGAAGATTTTTGCTAAAAATATACTTTTAAAGCGAAAGCTTTACTACGCCAGCGGGCGAGCCATTCGGCTCGTCGCGCTTATGCAGGCAGCCGTACGCTGTGGCTGACGAATGACCTTCAGCCGTCTTTGCATAACAACGCCGCCGCCACACTCCAACAGATGGCGCCGCCGTCGACGCCGCTGCCGTCGCCGCTCGCTCCACCAGATATGCTCTGCTGGGGTAGAGGGATAGGTGGTGCCGCCTCGCGGGGGGGGGGGGGGAGTATCTATATATGCGCTTACCCTCAGTGTATGGTAGTCGTTATGCAGAGCGCGGAAGAGACGCAACAACGAAAAACGAAGCGAGGAAGTAACAGCGCACTCAAGAGACGCCAGAAGAACGCGCCGCATGACTCGAGAAGTGTCCTAACGATGATGCGGCTAGAACTCGTGCCACGTCCAGGAGCGACAATACTCTAAGGCGCCCGTGCGCTGCGCGATGTCAGTGCACGTTAAACATCACCAGGTGGTCGAAATTTTTCCAGAGCCCTCCACTAGGGCACCTTTCTTCCTTGTCCTTTCACTTCCTTCTTTATCCCTTCCCTTACGGCGCGGTTCACGTGTCCAACGATATATGAGACAGATACTGCGCCATTTCCTTTCCCCAAAAGTCAATTATTGTTATTATTAGCTGTATGATCCGCATACACATAAACTTTGACTTCCGGGTGAATAGGGATATCATGCATTAGTATGTTAAACAACAACGGCGAAAGAGAGGAGCCTTGTAGGACACCTGTAGACTAGGCGTATGTGTTAGAATTTTACGTACCCTTAGTGCAAAAGAAAGATCTGGTCCTTGAAACTCCCTTATCCACGCGAAGAGGTACGAAGGAAGCTGTACACCAGCTAGCTTTTGAAGAAAAATGCTGTGTTCAACGCTGTCATACGCATTAGCAATATCTAAAGTAACCAGAGCAGATACCTCTTTTCGCATCATAGCAACCCTAATACGGCTCACCAAATCTATGTGTGCGGTCCAAATTGAACACCCACTGCAAAAACCAATGTGAGCCTCACTGAAGCCTCGAAGAGACAGAACATGATTTGTGAGGCGGCTGAAGACTACCCGTTCTACAAGCTTAACCAAATTTAATGTGGGAGCAATCGGCCGAATATTGTCGAGCTCAAAACCCTTTGTCTGGTCTTTTAGCAATAAAATTATTTTCGCTGTTTTTCAATTTTGTGGAATCACGGCTTTTTCCACAGACGAGTTGACAATTTGCACAAGGTCCAGGGCAAAGTCTTGCATTAGTATCTTAGCATGCCAACAGTCACTAAGCCAACTCGAGGGGCAACGGACTGCAGAAAATTTGGTAAATATGTTAAATCAGATACAGAGACCTCAGTAAAATCTGCACTCAAATAGAATGGGGTCGAAAGAAAGGCATTGCGAGCATGAAAACGCGCAGCAAGGCCTTGAGTTATGGACTCCAATTGTTCTTTTTCATCCCGAGGGGGCAGTACTGTGGATTGAGCGATATGAGAAAAAGGCAGCACGTTTGTACGTTCCATGTACCTATAAAGAGATTTCTGATTGACTCGGTTGGACAAATAGGTGTTCAGATTTGGATTGTAGTCATCCTTAGCCATAGATATGGATCCTCTAAAAGATGCTGCAAAGAATTTGTAACTGATTCAGTTCTTAGGGCACTGCTTATGCGCTAGGCTCTTCCATGAGGCTTTTCTCTGACTATAAGTTTTTTCGCATGCTCCATTCCAGCAGTTCAAAGGAGTCTTATTTTTAATGGTTGACTGAACCGTAAAGACTGATCGCCGAGTGGCGTCTAACACTGCAGTTAAAATTTGAGGACCGCGGTCAGAATTATCCCAGGA
>JARKHS020030102.1:0-42864 GCA_030143305.2 Amblyomma americanum
GCTCACCCGAAAATTGAAAACTATCCCCCACCTTAAGCACACTCTTTATGCCGACGACATCACACTGTGGACCACCCACAACAGTGACGGCGACATAGAGAACACCTTACAGGAAGTAGGCACCCTTACCCAAACTTATGCACATAACATCGGACTGCCTTGTTCCCCAGAGAAGTCCGAACTGCTCCTCATCCGGCCAAAGAACCAACGCTCCCCCCACTCCCCCATTGCCATCGAACTTAATGGGGACCCGGTACCGGAGGTTGACACCCTCCGCCTATTGTGCCTGCATATACAGAACGATGGCAAAAACACCACCACCCTCAAGAAACTTAAGCAGGTTGCAGGCGCGATATCGCATCTCACCCGCAGAGATTCGGGTCATCATAGAGGCATGAAGGAACGCGACCACTGTCGCCTCATTCATGCCTTTGTCCTCAGCCGTGTGCTCTACACTACCCCATACCTAGAACTATCCAAACACGACATAAATACTTTGGATGCCTTGATCCGCATGGCATTCAAAGTCGCACTTCATCTTCCCGTCAACACCCCCACAGAGAAATTACTAGGCCTGGGCCTCCACAACACGATCGGGCAACTCGTGGAGACCCATCGACAGGCCCAATACATAAGGCTTACACAAACCTCCACAGGCCGGTATATCCTGGACTCCCTCGGAATCATATTACCGGGCAACGACCCAACCCTCCTCCCCATTCCTCGATCCCTTCACCGAGAGCTGGTCATCAAGCCACTGCGAAAAAATATGCACCCCTCCCACCATGAGCAGCGCCGCAGAGCCCGTGCGAAGGCACTCCACCAAGTGTACGGCTCCGAGGCTGATGCCGTATGGGTGGACGCCGCCTGCACTGGTGACGAAGCAACCGCTGCCGTGGTGGACTGCTCTTCATCCGCCCTCCTCACACTACCTCTCCCCCCTGACACCATCACAGAGGCTGCAGAGGAAGCCGCCATCGCAATTGCCATCACCCGCACGGAAGCCCAGTACATTTTAACAGACTCTAAAACTGCAATTCTAAATTTTGCGCGAGGCCGAGTCCACGTTCCTGCTTTTGGCATACTGGGGTCGCCCGATGCACCCCCACCCCGCCATGTAGAGCTTATATGGGTACCTGCGCACTCCGGGTATCCCGGAAACGAGGCCGCAAACCTTTTAGCCCAAGGGTCTTTAAACCGGGTTCAGGTGGCCTCGGATCGGGGATTCGTGACGCAGCCAATGCACTCGTTCAGCGAGATGACGCAGGCCTACAGAACCTCGCGCCAGCTCTACTCCCCGCCCCACCCCTCCCTAGATAACAAAAACGCAACACTCTGGCGCAAACTACAGACACACACACTCCCCTCCCCCCTGACCCTAGCCCACTATCACCCGTTCTTCCCCACTCCTGCCTGCACCTTGTGCCCAGAACCATTCGCCTCTTCCCTCCACATCCTCTCCCTCTGCCCGGCGGACCCTCCCCCGCGCGGCAGAGAAGACCTCAAGACCTGGGAGGACTGGGAGACCCTGCAGCGCTCGGAGGACCCGGCCGTGCAGACAATCGCCACCGGCTGGGCTGCCAGTGTTATGGACCTTAGGGACATAAACACTTGAGTGCAGTGGGGTCGTGCGGAGACCCAGAGGCGTGCCCCGACTTCCTTTCCAACAATAAAGTTTTTCTCTCTCTCTCTCTGGACATTTCAAAACCGAAACCAGAAATTTGAGAACAAAAAATTGTACATTATGCCAAGGGTCCTAGTTTTCCAACAGCAAACAGAAAAAAAATGTCACGAAACAAGCAAGTGTTCAAAGACTGCCTCTCTTAGCCATTGTGAAATAGTACCTAGAGTCTGAAAGCGCAAATACCAAAGCGCATTGGTTTAAAAGGTCATCGACTTAGCCAGTGCTTTTCAGAGGCGAAGGAGGCACGTAAATTTCTTTAATGCGCTCCGGCGTCCTGCGTTCCTTGCTCGCTCACTGCGTCGCGTTTTCCATCCTTAAGCGCTGAACTGGTTTACTGATTTTTCTGTTTTCACTGTAACTGTGAAAGACCGCGGAGACGATGTGCCAGCTGCAACAATGTGATTGCTTTATTTCTCACGTCAGCGCGCTGAAAGTTTAGGCCAGCCTAGAGTAAAAGCTGGAATCTCTTCATTTAGACACGGCCGGGCAAATGCGTGATGAATGCTGAATATCCTCTCTGTGTGAGGCCTGTTTGAAAAGTGTATTATTTTCTGTGTCCCCCTGTAGTTTTTACGGGATTTTAGCATGAGGTTATATTGCTACCTTATAGCTGGCTAGAAATAGGAGCGTACAACAAATGCGCAGAATCCTAGAGACGTGATCAGTGCATGCCTGATAGAGACGGTGGAGGCCGCATCGCCATGCGATAACGCTTTACTAAAACTCTACTGCGTTTACTTGATGGCAGCAGTGAAATTACTGCTGAAGGAGTTCGGCGACTGAGTAGTCTACTGTCCGGAAAGCGAAACTGTAACTAGGGACATACCGAATCGAAAGATCAGAAACATGCTTTAATGAGAATAAGAGGTCGACCTGCGAGGAAGTTTCGCACGTACAGACTCCTTTCGCTGTAACCTGCAGTATGACAGCCGCAGCGTTAAGGATAGCGTGGGTCTAGGCTTACGCGAATACTAGTTACAGAAAAAACACCGAGCTGTGCCGTAAGCAGGATGCGGTGACGCTGCATTCGCCGGTTGGGAAAAAGAGCTGGATTGTGATCTACGGGAATTAACGAGAGAAATATTAAAAGTAGAATTTTTTTACTGTACAGTGCAACAAGGTCGCTCTTTCGTTAACATAAAATTCGAGTGCATGCTAGTACACAAAGTGCAAATTCTGAAACGGCTTGCTCGTGATATCAGTACATGTCATTGAACCTGCAGCACCAAATGGGCTTGAGAAGTTTTTTTTCCGCTGAGAGACTCATTATTTATGCTTCCTCTGCCATCAATTACCTTACAAGGTACAGATGCAGCCAGAATGTGCGCTTGGCCATTTTGCAGCTCTGCCAAAGCAAATGTGATACTTACCGAAGTTTTGTGCAGGCAGGTATAACTGGGCTTGACTAGACTTTCTTTCTTCTTATTCGCACGTTTATGTTGCATTTGTCGTCAGGAAGCCCTTAAGACACCGATGTGGGCAAATACGTGTATCGACTTTTATCAGCCTCGGAATGGCCGAAGTGGAACATACAGCGACTTCCATTGGGTAGCCCGGTTTCTGATTGCCGCGGTTTTTCAGCATGGAGTTCACATCTTTCCCATCTTTTCGTAGCTTTATAACCCGAAGCGGTTGAGACTTAACGTGAGAAATTGAGCTTAGTTATCTCCTGCAATGCTGAAACGGGGCCCATGCAGGATGGACGGAGGCAAGCCAACTTTCGACTTTGTCACTTATTCCCTACAGGGGGATGACGAAGTATTAGAGCCGTTGCCACAGCCCCAATTGCGCATGCAGAGCCGAGAGGGGCCCGACAGCGCGTGCTAGTGGGAAACCAGCACTTATGTTTGGCGTCAAGTCCTGACTTATGCGCAGCTTCTTAGGACGATGCTGGCCTAGGCTTGCCGACAACAGCAGCGAAAAGCGCACCGTGCTGAACACAACCTGTTTTTCGCTTCCAAATGTCGATGGAAGGTTTCTCTGGGCGAAACAAAAAGGAGAAAACTATACACAGGAGTCCCACCACATGCAACGCGGTTGGAGTGACGGACAGAGATGTGCCTTGAAAATCGATGCTATGGCAAATAAATTTGCATCTTCTTTTCGTCTTCCCCAGAATTCGTCCTCGGCTAGATGAGATCCTCCATAGAGCATAGCTCGTCGCTTCCGTACGTGAATTCTGTCTAGCCCAAAAGCTTGACAATAAGCTGTGTGCTGAATATTCATGACTTCTGAGGCACTGAGAGTTTCAAACTATAGTTTAGTATGGCTAAAGCGTTTAATTCTGTCTAGCAATGCATATTATCGCATAGCAGAGTGTGACTGAAATCGGCTGCATGCTTGAGAGGGCCCGGATTATAATGGCGACCAATGGGTTCTCCTACTGAACCCACACCGTATTTATGCTCTTAATAAATGTTCTTCCTCCTCCTCCTCTGAAAAAAAAAGAAAGGCGGCTTGAGTTCACTGGCGGCGATGAATGGGCCGTAGCTTCGGCTCCACGCAGATTTGGCGCACGAAAACAGTCGTATTCGCAGGTCCCTAGTGTCGATCAATGAGCAGCCTTTACACAACAGCTTGGACTTCTTTTTTTTGTCGCTTCCTCGCATGCGTCAGAGGGCAAAGCTGACGACGCTGCAACCTCAGCAAGCTAAGTATCAACAGATCTAAATCTAAACCAATGAGGTTTGGAAATTTCTTTCCCGCAAAAGAGAAAATAATTGCGCAGTTTATTAAAAACATGCAAATTAGGAAGATTTCAGTACTTAACATTTAACGAGCAGTACTTCGACCGAATTCATTATACTCATGGTAACCTACACAATGGAGTAAATATATGATATTAGAATCTTGGCAAGCTCGTTTCTTACAGTTTCCTGCACTGTCTCTGTTTTAAAGAGACATTGAAAAAGGTTACGGGCAAAAATGGCGCACCAAATTGATGTGAAAACGATTGACCGAAAGCTTACTCCAAAGGACACCTTTTTTAACACTTAGGTGTGAAAGCCAGATTGAGGATGTGATTACGCGGAATCTAGTAGCGCCTTTCTGCTGGGGCATTTGCTTTCTTGTTTAAGCATTAATGCTTGTCTTACGTGTTTTCGCGGTAATAACATTCGGTTGCTAATTTGCGCACCAATGGGCTGTGTGGCTTGAACACCTAATTTTGGTCCCGATTTCCTTAAAAGTTTGAAGTCAGAACAACCAGGAGGAACATAATGAAGACACTGTCTTCATTAAAAGGCTAAACTAAACCAACTTTGGCGCGCCCTTCTACAGTCTTGCTACTTTTGCTATAAATCGACGCCATTTTCTCTGTACCTATTTTTAACGTACTTCCTTCAACCTGGACTAAGACCGCCTTTCAGCACCATTCGCAGTTAGAGCAATTGACACTCCCCAGAGCTTATTTGATTTAGGCGTCTATGGACACATCTCTAAAAGGATACATGTTTGCTTCATGCTGAAAAAGACATGTACAGGCTTGGACATGCCCATATTAAGCTGAAACTACAGAGGGACGATATTTACATTCTACTGAGCTCTCCAGCTGCTGAATATAATTGATATGCAAGCGAAATGTTGACAAAGAATTAAAGAAGCGCGTCGTGTCATTGCCGATATGTGCTCGCGTGGCTCCAAGGAAGCGCTAGAGATTTGGTTAGCGCTTCAACACTCCTTGTTAGGGTTTCCAACGTTCTCTTTTTTTGTTAAAACTAGACACCCCTACTAATTCCATGCTTACCTAGTTGATACTTGTACATCGCGGAAAAACCTTTCGTGGGCGGGAAACCATCTAATTACTTTAATTCTCGATTTCCAACTTTCAACTGTATCTCTACAACGGCAAACGTTGAGCATAAAAAATGATCAAGGAGAAAAGCTCATTACTCGGAGTGCAGCTGTAAGCTTTAAAAGTGCTAAGGACCACAAATTTCGCGCTATGCACGAAACAACCGCGGAGCGTAATAGCACACACGCGATTGGTGTACACCGAGCGATGGGGAATAAGGTAAAAGGAAACGAAAACCATTCCACGTCGGCGAGGAGTGCGAACAAATGCATGCAAACACAGTGACGTGGGAGGAAGGGCAGAAGAAAACGGCCGAGTCTGCAAAACACACCAGTCCCGCACCTAGGGTAGAACTACGATTGCTGCGCTTTTGCTGTCGCTTGCATGCAGACAGCCGGACAAGGCACGAGCAAGACTGCCGTTTATTTTCCAAAGTGTGGCGCAGGGTTGGTATCGCTATCTACGGAATACTGAAGGCCCGATATAACTTGCCCTAAGCTAAGACACGAAAATGTTTTCAAGCATTGGCGTTATCTCGAGTTTTTTGTTTGAAAGCATAAAAAGAATACGTTTCTTCTCAATGCTTTATTTTCCAGCCTAAAGTGTGGTATAACAGATATTGCAGACAGTGTGTGCAAAACACGCGAGCGGCAAGGTGGCTACACGAAATGTTTGACGTCTCAGTGAGTTTTGTTTAGTTGTCCAAGCGTGTGCAAAAATGTTTGAATCTTTCACATGCAATCACCGTCTTGCTTTCTCAGGCAGTACAATGATAGCCGCTAAGTCATCTACTCTGTTATGTGCTGTGAACATGCGCACGCAGTACTTATTCAAAGGGAACTGACCAACATTATTGTGCGAAGAGAAGCGTTTTCAGTTTCCAATATCCGAAAGAGCATGTCTCTTTTCGTTATCCGGTCGTTTGCCTTTTGCGGCCTATTGTTTTTGTTTTTTTCGCTTTAATTCGTTCCGGCCACTCTCTTGTGCGTTCTTACTTTTCGGTTGCACACTTTTTAGACTGGCAATTGTCGCTACCGGTGCTTTAACAATGAAAAGTAAAATCTAATGCAAATTCACCTCGGTGCTGCACACACAGTATATTTTATGCCACCATGAGTTAACTACCATTCATTTTATTATTTTAATATTCTTTGTTAATCTTTTCACTTAAAGATGGACGCTCCACAGGAGGACGAAGTGAAACAAAAACTCTACCAATATCACATCCAAAGCCCATACGAGGCACTCGGAAGGAAAATATACAATTCGCGAGCTCATTCAAAAATGCAGGCATGCAAAGCGGTGGATTTTTTCATAACCGAAATATATGCCAGGCGATGAAGGTCTGGATAAAGATGAGAGAAGTACCACAATATCTTATGGAAGGCAGTCGCGAAAGCAGGTGTCACAAGTCGTACTCTTACCCGGATGTCTGGAAAAATTCATTCGAACGCCTTATTAGCCTTTCCGACTGTCAGTAAGCAAAGGAATAAAATGTGCCAGATTCAGGCAGTCGAAATGCAACTCGAACATAATTCTTGGGCTCCAAGTTTTCGGAAAATCCGAAAATAAACAATAGAGGGTGAACGTGCCTGAAGAATAGGCTTCATATGTTGTCGTCTATGCATGACATCATGACGTCGTCCACTTCAAGATGGAGAACGCCAGAGCTGTGACTGGAACATGCGCTATACGAAACACTGCAAATTCTTGAGTATTGAGATACGTTTAATTTCCTCTTGCTGCGGGCAAGACCTCGATATGGCTCTTACCTAGATCGTGATACGGCTCGTGCTGGTATAGCTCGTTCTGCGAATTTTCTTCCATCCACATTAGGCATTTTCGTATTACAGTTCCAGCAGAAAGAACATGTAGAACGCCGATGTCACGCTCTGACTAATTTTAGTAGCGTAATTTCACTTTCAAGCTAATGCGCGCTGTATCTTCATGGCATTTTTTTATCTAACGTTCTGTATAGCTTCTGTGTACTGTAAGGGTCGCCTCTATGTTCTGACTTCACGTTATTTGTCCCGTAATTTATCTCCTTTTTGTTTCTTTCTTACAGTTTCAAGGCACCTGAAGCTAGACGAGCTTTGAAAATAAACGGCGACACTCTGGCACGGTTTTGCCCTTCTAAAGCTTATAATTATCTCGCTCAACGCGTCACATGATAGCGAACATTATACGGCTGCTGGAACACTGTATCGGGCTGCTAATGGAAAGGGAAGCTAATGTTGAGTAAGTGGTTCATAGAAGAAAATTTCAAGAAAAGATGGCATAGAGCCATTTCAGAAATATACGGTACCCACAGGAGTAAACATGGTAGAAGTGATGATTTAAGCTGGCATTTTTTCTCAAGCACATTGAGCGCGCTAAGTATGGTTGCAGATGATTCGCTGAGCTTGTGCGGTTTTCTGAGAGGTTAGAAGTCACCGAGAACATGAGAGGTAAGGCCGTCGGTGAACTTAATTATGAAGGGCTTAGTCGGTGCAGATAGATTCTTGGGGCAACAGATAGCTGGCGAGGGATGGTGGTTTACCTTTGGAATGAGAACGGAGATTGCACTAGAGATCCATTACGTGGCCGCAAATCTCTGGCGAATCTATGCCTCGGGTGGCAACAAAATCAGTCCTGAAGTGCAGAAGCTGGCCAATCGGAACTAGGAACTTGGCGTGGTACGATGCCCTGGAACTGTTTTATTAGTAATGGTTACTTCTTCCATAAAGAAGTGGAAAAAAATACACCTACATAATACTGAAGACCGTTGACAGGTGGATGTAATCTTTTTGAATGTCTGTAAAGGCTCCGTGATGTACTGCATGAGAAACCCCTAAAGAAATTATAACAAAGAGGCCTTTTATATTATATTGTCCAGTGGCTTGGAGCACAGTTACGCGATAGAAAAAATCTGTAGAGATTAGCGACGGGGCTTCTGACATACTCACTGTTAGATCTCTTCCCAAGGGACGTGTCTGTGGTCAATCGCTGTTCTTTATAAGCATAAAAATAGTCGACTGAAAAGTCCCAGGAATAATTTTAACATCTCTTTCCTAACTATATAGTATTAGAAATAGAACTACGGTAGATACTACAAATATCTCCAAAGCACTATAATAAGAGTTGAAGAATGGTGCGATATGAGGATCTTGAACCTAGAGATTGATAAAGTTGTGCTTAAGGCTCATATAAAGAGAATTATAGCGGATTTCAGTATGTGTCTGACGAAGACCTACATGCATGTAGAAAAGTAGAACTAACCCTGCGTTACTGTGAGTTGCTCTTGGCAGTGACATTTTTTAGGGAGGGTGAATTACAGAGACATACTCCTCGGCATTGAGGATTCTGTTCTTTAAGAGGAGAAATATAAATTACACAGAGTTGAACATCGAACTCCTAGCTCATAATACTTTTATTTAGTCAAAAAAAATATACGCCAATTACATGAAACCAGCTTTTAATGAAGGTTAGGAATTGTTTGGGAAAATATAAATACAGGAAGTCATTTTTTTTATTTTCTAGATATCCCGCCGCAGTGGCTTAATGGTTATGGCGCCCGGCTGCTTACCCTATAGACGCAGGTTAGATCCCAGCCGTGGAGGCTAAATTTCTTTGGAGGCAAAATTGTAGAGGCCCGTGTACTCTGCGATGTCAGTGGACTTTAAAGAACCCCAGGTGGTCGAAATTTCCGGAGCCCTTCACTACGGTGTCCCTCATAGGCTGAGTCGCTTTGGGACGCTAAACCCTCTTAAACCAAATCAAACCTATTTCCCAAATATAAGTAAAAGGACTCGACTCGTCATCAAGCTGCTGAAGGCAGATAGCATTCTGAAATACGCACTGCACAGAAAATCGATCCGCACACTGCACTCACGCAACAATTTGAACAAAGGGCAATATAGAAGAACTTCTGTACATAAAGCGATTGAAGGCATGTACAGTTCTTGTCAAAAATGTACAGTCCAAGCTGTTTGCATCCAAGCCGCGTAGCCGGGCTCTTGAGCACATTTGACAGTCCTACGCTTGGGAGTGTTGAGAACTTAACTTCTTCCCGCTTTCGTGAGATTGAGGTCCCTGAGCATATACGCGGAACCGCGCTACATTGCTCAGAAGAAGACCCTTTGGGCTGCATACTTTTGACAAAGACTGTACTTCCACTATCTATGCAGGAAGTTTTCGCAACAATTATGCTTTAATTTAGAGCTTAATTCGTCTACTATGGAAGACTGAAATTCACTTCAGAACCAAATAATAATAGTGGTACACTTAAGACGGCCTATATATGCACCTTTTACACTGACATGTTTTCTTTCTCTATATTCCAGTTGTGCATAATGTGATGGTCCTCTAGTGCTTCCTTACTATGCGTTCTGTTTTACGTTTTTCCCCTCCTATATCGGTAAAAAATCATACTTGTATGTGCCTTAATAAATGAATAATCATTTGAACGCAACGTGCTATAGAAATCAATGTATTAGATCTCTGAAGCATGGAATCGGAGGTAATTGGATACGACATGAATGTCGCTGCGTATTGATTACTTCAGTGATTGCAAAGGAGAATAAAATTTCTTTGGCTCCATTATTATTCGCTAACTAGCTTATACAGTCGATCCTTAGATTAAAAGAGCTCATCATAAAAGTCTAAGATTGAGAAAGTAATAGCCTTTTTCATCCATGCGTTGACAACTTTATGCATTTGTAAAATCTATGCATCGAGAAACATAACAACGTCTTGACAAAACCTTCCTTGTTTTAGCACATATGCATTTGGCTCATTTACATTTGTAATACGCATTCCGCAATCTTCAATTTACTGTCGTTCGGAGTTCCTAGGAGTATCCTTATTTTTCCTAATTTTTATATTGCTGGTTTTTAATAGGCTAAGGAGATCTGCATGTACAAACTTATACTGTCCACGATTAAAATCATAATTGCTTGTTCCCGGAAGTGTGTTTCATCAACTCCTTACCGCATACAGTCTTATGTTTTGTTTAAATATTACACTAAGTCCATATGGCCCAATAGTACTTGTCTAACCTCAGTTTTCATGAAAGCCATCTGATTGATGCGTTGCAGCAATATATTCTTCCGTATCACACATGGTACATCTTGCAGTTGGAGGTACGTTTTGTTAAAATATAAAACTTCCTTTAAACAGCCATAACTCAACAGGAATTACAATAATAAAGCAGAGAATGGCAATTTCTTGTGGCAGAGGTGCTTTTTTCATTAGATTCAGCCAGCCTACCTACCTAAAATGCATGACCATAGCACATGCGGTGCCTCTATTTCTTCCGTTATTAGGTTCAATAAGTTTTAAAAGCAGCACTTGGATGCAGATAGGGTGTGTTGAAGATCAGTGTCATTGTCCGGCCAAGTCAAATCAGATAGTGCGTGTACTGAAGGGTGGCCTACAGCACATTCGTTTCATAGGGCAAAAGAGTTTAAAACCTTCCTTTCTCCAAGTGGTCTTCAAACACCAGCAGGGGCGCCAAGGTAGCCATGAGGTTGGTTCTCTTTATGAACGCTCTTATTTGAGTTTAATCTTGCAGCTCGCTTTCTTTCATTGCGTATTTCTGCTCACCATTACCTAGAAATTGGCTTACAACGATGGTTCATTTGACTGCCTTACCTGCTTTTTTTCAAGCTACTGTCTCATTGTCGTCTAAAAAATCAAAAATTGAAAAAATCGAAAAGTGCGACATCGCGATGGACCACTGCCTTTCGACAAAATATTCTTCGTGCATGAAAAGGGGACGCCTTAGATTCACGCGCCTAAAAAATTTTGAAGTGTCTATCCCAGCAGCATCACTTTTATTAGAATGCGGAAACTGAAAAGAAGAGCTCTTCTGGCGTTAACTTTAGAAAAACTAAACAAAATAAAGAGCCGAATAAAATTACGTATATTTCCATCTCGCCTTTTAGTTGGGCCGTGCCATTAAGCTTACATCACGCTCCGTCTGTCACATAGCTTCGAGAACCTTTCATGCCAAGTTGTGCAGGAAATGCTCAGAAATATATGCGAACTCCCGTGTTATATTTCAAAGCTTGGGGATTTCTTTTTTGTCATTTTTCCCGCAGTCTTTAGCTGTCCCTTTTACACGCTTTCCTTAAAGTACGACGGGATAAAAGGTGTCGGTGGAATAGAATAAAGTTACTTTTCAGACGTACATTACTCACGAATGCATCAAAAGACGGGCATCCAGCGCAGGTGCCGGTGAGCGCGTACGCAGTTCTTGCTCTGTTTTACCATACCACCACGTGAGCGTAATTTCAAATTGAGATTGTTAACCGGAAATAGTCAGGTCCACGTCAGGTGCTCCTGCGATAAAGGTGATATCTCATTATTGCGAACCACAGGCACCAAGCGGGGTTTCGGAGGGCACACAAAGCGGACAGCAGAGAAAGCATCTCATCAAATAGGTTTCATGCTCTAATTTACTTCTTCCAAATTTGGCTTCATTCTGCATCGTTAAGTTCACGCACGTCTAAATTTTCACAAAACCTATGAAACAGAGGCCTTAACAACAACCACTAATTGTTTCCGGCTGCTGGCGGAGAGGCAATGGCACATTGCTCTTGTCAACAGGGGAGGTATTCAGGGGATGCTGAGTACAATTCGTTACGACCCGCACTGAAGTGACCCAGCCATATACCGTTGTATTCTTTCTTGTATACGTTTTCCTAGTGCCACAAAATTTGCAGTTATCCTTCGGTGGTTTGGTCCTCGCCTACGTAAAGGCATTTAAAAGGAGTGGGAAACGTACAGGAAAAGACATTTACTCAAATATGAGCCTTGAATACAGGCGCTGTATTGCGATTTGCTGTTTAGTTTCTCATCTTTCACGCGCGTTTAGCAATTGCCTCTCATCGTTATTTTATCTTTATACTAACGCTTTTCTTTTTACTCTTTCTGGCAAGATATCTATTTTGGTGAATAATCGAGAAAACGTTTTTTACCTGCAATGAAATAAAAGACACCAAGGTCAAGATCTGCTCAATTTAGGACGTTTTGTTGGCCCCCTTTAGGAAATAATATTTGAACTGACGTTTTATTTGTTGACTCCTCCTGTTTGTATTGTACTAAAATATACGCTTTCGTGGAAGGAACTACCAGGTCTTTGAAGAACTAAGAATGGAATCCTGCCCTGGAGAACGGTACTCAAAAAAGAAATGACTGAAGATGATGAGAGTGGAGAAAACATTAAAAACCAATACTTATTTTCCTACCATGGGTATGTGCCATCGTAATTGAGGAACCAACAGTTAAAAACCGTGCTCATCAGAACACATGCTTTTGTTTTTTAACCTTTGCGGGAAAAGAATTTATTTCGATGGTTGTCTTTTCAAACCCTTTAGAGAGTGAATAATCAGGTTTATCAGGGTTTGCGGATCTGAATACATAGGCCGCCTAACATTGTGTCTCTTTCACTGTGAAGTCTGAACGCGTGTTCCACAACTTCTAGATGAAAATATGAACGACGTGAGTACTGTAGTGATCACTGAAATAAATACATTTTTTTACAAGAAAGTCAAAACCATAAAGCCAATGTACTTTTATCAGCACACACTGCATTTCCTTTCTCCGGAGTAATAACTTTTGACGGAGTAACCACCGAGTAATAACGGGCGACCATACAACAACGCACGATATTTTGTAACTGTTAACAGCACAGCCAGATATTCCTTTTCCGTGGGGGAATAATTGACTTAGTAACAGGATAAAGCGTGAGTGGCGTTCAAAATCACGCGTTCTAGACTGTCCTGCCGCTGAACAGATACCGCAAGACATGACACCGCCAGCCACAGGATGCTCACCAACCTGCTAACTTTCCAGGTCCTGACGTTCTGGATCCCGGAAAGTACCCTCCCTTCGGCCTTCTACAAACCACCTACCGGATTCTTCCGCTCACAAGAAGCGAACGCCCCTTCAACCAGATATTTTCCGCCTCAAGCGAACACCACCAGTGATCCGCCACCCACAGTGCATTTCCGGCTCTCTGCCCGGCAACCATGGCATTCACCGACGTCATCAATCACGGGACCTGATCGCTGGCTACTTAACCGTCAGCAACCTGCCAGCTGCTTGGGGCATGACACCGCCAGCCACAGGATGCTCACCAACCTGCTAACTTTCCAGGTCCTGACGTTCTGGATCCCGGAAAGTACCCTCCCTTCGGCCTTCTACAAACCACCTACCGGATTCTTCCGCTCACAAGAAGCGAACGCCCCTTCAACCAGATATTTTCCGCCTCAAGCGAACACCACCAGTGATCCGCCACCCACAGTGCATTTCCGGCTCTCTGCCCGGCAACCATGGCATTCACCGACGTCATCAATCACGGGACCTGATCGCTGGCTACTTAACCGTCAGCAACCTGCCAGCTGCTTGGGGCATGACACCGCCAGCCACAGGATGCTCACCAACCTGCTAACGTTCCAGGTTCGTTACCTCACATTTTGCAAAGAATTAAGGAGTGATGATAGATTCCTTGTTGCGGTGTCGTGCCCCTACGACTTGAAGCGGTTTTTTGTCAGTCTTCTCCATATTTGCTGTACCACGTTTGCCTTTGATTTGCTATGCCAGCTTATGTTATTGCTGTCCGGCGATGTCGAAGAGAACCCTGGACCTCCCTCTAATAGCGACGACATTGAAATCCAGGAAGCCATCAAGCGCTTAGAAATCAGCCTAACAGCGATACACGCTGAGCTTGAGCAAATTAAATCGATTCAAAATGCACAAGAGAAGCGGATATCCGACTTTTTAAATAGCACAAATAATTTTGATGCAGATAAACAAAGTGTCTCGGGCAATGTATTCAACGCAGGAGTGTCACATAACCTGGAACGTGAAATAGCCGCCTTGAAAGCAGCAAGCGTTGATACCAGCAATCGAATGCGTCGGGCAAATCTTTTGTTCTTTGGGATCAACGATTCCTTCAATGAGCAATGGAAAGATTCCGAGGAAAAAGTTCTGTCGCTCTGCGAAAACAATCTAGACCTAAAACTTGATCATTCATGCATAGAGCGTGCACACCGTCTTGGTAACTTTTCATCATCAAAAAAGCGCCCTATAATCGTAAAATTCGCTCATTTCAAGACGAAAGAAACCATACTGAGTTGCGGACGTAAGCTCAAAGACACAGATTTTGCAATTAGAGAGGACTTCGCTGCTCCCACGCGGTTTGCCCGCTCAAAACTGTTGGCTTTCATCCGGCCGCTGAAATGTGCATTTAAGCTCAGCTTTGACAAACTGTACGTGGGAAGCAAGTGCTACTTTTATGACCCCGCATCTGATAGTGTCAAAGAACACACCATGCCTCGCCCCACACGTCACAACGCCGCACCACCTGATAGCATCCATGACAATGGTAATTGACGCACTGCCACACAACCCACCCGGGCTCCCTTCAGCACTCGGCCGCGTTCTTTTCTGGATTTAAACATCACATTTACTAACATACGAAGTGTAATGCCAAAACGTGAAGAACTTCTCTGCTTTATCGAGGACAGCAATACAGACATCATTCTACTCACTGAAACGTGGCTACACCAGGACATATACGACCACGAAATTTTTCCCTCCAACGCTAACTTAACACTATATCGTCGCGACAGACTGGGCAAAAGAGGAGGAGGAGTACTTCTAGCCGTGAAAAGCACCGTATCATCATCGCTCATTAGCCACGACGATATCATAGAACTGACGTGGGTCTGCGTACAATGTACAGGTATCAAAACAGTTTTCGGTATCTGCTACCGTCCTCCTGGAAATAGCCCATCATTCTGCAATTCCCTTCGCCTTTCACTGACATCAATTCGGAGCAAGCTACCCAACGCGCCTATCTTTCTATTTGGTGACTTCAACTACCCGACTATCAACTGGCCTCTGCTATCTGAACCTCACAAATCACAATCAAACGAAGCAAAACAGTTCCTTGATTCAGTTCTAGATTTCAACTTACATCAAGTAATAACATGCCCAACAAGAGGCGACAATACACTGGATCTTTTACTGACATCTAATCCAGACGACATTAAAAGCATAAACATATTACCGGGCTTCAGCGATCATAGCCTCCTTCATATATGCATCTCATTACCTATCAAAAAGAGATCCCCTACCCAAAAGCTTATCACTGATTATAAGAGAGCGGACTTTGAAGCAATTAACCGGGAACTTGAACAGTTTTATGAACACTTTAGTACTATATACTCATCTCGCTCTGTCAACGCGAATTGGGAATTATATAAAAACATGATACTTAATTTACAAGCTTCTTACATTCCCACCGTCCTTATAAAGACTGATTTAAACAACCAATGGTTCAACAACCGTCTTAAAAGCCTCCTTAACAAGAAAAAACGGCACTACAGGCACGCGAAACTAGTTAATAGCTGCACGGCATGGGAGCAATACCGTCTTAGTGCAAATAATTATGTTAAAGAATTGAAGGCGTCTAAAAAGAAATTTTTTTCTTCTGATCTGCTCTCAATATTACAATCAAACCCAAGTAAATTCTGGCGAATTCTCTCCCCCAAAAGCCATACTAAGCAGTTCGAACTCTCAGGAGATGATGACCAACTGGTCGAGTTAGATCAATGCGCGACGGCTCTTAACAAGTATTTTTCATCAGTGTTTTCTTCCACTAACGCTATTGTTCCTTCCATGCATGACTTTCCAGTGACTTCAATGCCAGAAATAGAAATTAATGCCGATGGAATAGCCAACTTAACTCCCTCAAACTATCGTCGTCAGCTGGATGTGACCAAATTAGCACCAAAATGTTAAAGAATACTACCGCAATATCAAGTAAAATACTATACCTGTTGTTCTCACAGTCCCTAAGTACCGGCGAAGTTCCTCACGATTGGAAAAAAGCAAAAATAATTCCTATTTACAAATCAGGAGATCGGTCAAAACCAAACAACTATCGACCAATTTCGCTCACCAGCATCCCGTCCAAACTCCTTGAGCACGTAATAGCATCAAATTTAATTGCTCATCTTGAATCACTAAATTACTTTTACCCGCACCAACATGGCTTTCGAAAACTACTATCATGCGAAACACAGCTCGCCGAATTCACTCACGACATCCTTCAGTACATGGACAATCGCCTACAAATTGATGCCATCTTTCTCGACTTTTCCAAGGCATTCGACCGTGTTCCGCATAATCATCTGCTAGCTAAACTTGCTTTACTTGGAATCCCGCAAACATTACTTATCTGGCTCGAGCACTTTCTTAAAGGGCGCGTGCAATTTACATTCGCCAACTGTTGCAGCTCATCGCATACTGACGTCACATCAGGTGTCCCTCAGGGCGCAGGGTTATCACCGTTGTTATTCTTAATCTACATAAATGATCTCCCATCTAACACAATAACCAAACTTCGACTTTTTGCGGATGACTGCGTCGTTTATAACATCATCCATGCCCCTGAAGACACAATTAAGCTACAAAATGATATAGACACAATTGCATCATGGTGTGGAAAATGGCACATGCCACTTAACCTAGACAAATGCCAACTCATGTCCTTTTCTCGTAAACAAACCTCTATTAACTGCACATACCATATTAATTCAACTCCCATTGCCCGAACTTCCTCTTACAAATACCTTGGCGTTCACCTGACATCATCCTTATCATGGGTCACTCATATTAATTCAATATGCTCCCAGGCCTCACGCACTCTTGGTTATCTGCGACGGAACCTAACATCAGCACCACCTGAAATCAGACAACTAGCTTATCAGACATACGTACGCCCAAAGCTTGAATACGCCTCATCCATCTGGAACCCTTCACAAGCATACCTTACAAATGAATTAGAAGCCGTTCAAAATCGAGCTGCACGGTTCATCATGTCACAGTACTCGCGTGATAGTAGTGTCACTGCACTAAAACGAGCCCTTTCCCTCCCAAGTCTCCAATCACGTCGCATCGTATCACGCCTATGCCTCCTTCATTCCTTTTTCTACCGCCCTATTAACAGGCATCCTTTGCTGCAGCCGCCATCAAGAATATCCCCTCGCCTAAACCACACTCATCCCATAGCTCCCATTAAAGGCCGCACATCAGCTATGAATGTTTCATTCTTCCCAGATGCAATAGCCCGATGGAATGCCCTGCCTGATAATATTGCTTCTTGCACAGATCGAGCAATTTTCCGCACTGAATTAGCGAATCACCTGTGTCTTACGTGATGTATTCGGCTTCATCAAATAATCTGATCCTGTGTTACTATCTCCTTTAATGTTTTTAATTTTAATGTTTTAATTTTAATGTTTTGCTTTGTTTCGTTTCATTGCTTTTTGTTTTTGTTTTTGTTGAGCTGGTACCATATGTTGTACACACTGTTCTTGCCCCCGCCTTATGTAATGCCCACGGGCCCTTAAGGCTTCAATAAATGAAATGAAATGAAATGAAATCAGTGTGCATCTCCGTGTCGGCCTGTTCGTCGGAGTGGCCAAGTACAGGCCTACATTGGAGACAGGACTTGAGTTCCTTGAAGGCTCTTTAGTGGTCCTGGCCCCAGAAGAAGGGTTCAGCGTCTTTCGTCAGGCAGGTCAGAGGCTCAGTTATCTTGAAAAATTGTGAACAAGCCGGCGATAGTAGGCGCAGGGGCCAAAGAAACGACGCAGGCTACTTTTGTTTTTTGGTTTGTGGAAGGAAGCTACAACTTCCGTCTTTACAGGATCTGGGCTAACACCCCGAGCGTTGACAATGTGACCAAGATACTCCAACTCATGAAACGTAAAGTGACATTTTTCTGTCTTCAGAGAGAGAGACCAGTAGAACGTATGACCTAAAAAACAGCACTCCAACGTTGCTGGTGCTCATCGAACGTTCACAGAAGATCACGAGATCATCGATATATACGACGCATGACCGCCACTTCAGGCCAGACGGCACGGTATCCATCATTCGTTGGAATATGGCAGAGGCCGAGCAGAAGCAAAAAGGGTGCACCTTAAACTCGTACAAACCACCGGCAGTAATAAAGGCGGTCTTCTCTCGGTCGCCTTCGTGAACCCCTATTTGCCAATACCCACTGCGGAGGTCGAGGGACGAAAAGTAGGTGGCTCAAGGTACAAACAATAAAACGAGTATGCCGGTACAATAGCGACAATAAAATATTGATGTACACAACAGTGATGCGTTTACGTCTTAGAAAAATTTTCCTTGCAAAGTACCAAACACAACTGAAAATGTATGCCAGAGAGTTTCCCATATCCTGCTGAGGAAACATTGCAGTGGTGTGAGATGCTTTATACAGTGGACCGAAAGGACCATCTCGTCAAATATTTGAGGGTTCTATTAGAAGAAACAGTCGAATTGCAATACAATTTACCACGAGCAAAAGTGGCTTTCAGTAACACGAAGTTCTTGTGGTACTGTACTGTTTCCTGACATGTCCGAAGTAAAGAATTAGGTCTTAAACTTGTCAAGTTGCAAACGAGAAACAGAGCACTGAAATGAAACTTTGTTCAGGTTGCGATTAATGAAACGAGTATGGCAGCACAAGCGTATGCGACAGTACTTTGCATGCCCACCGTACCGCACAAAATAATAACAGTGGAATCACAAGGAAACAATAGTCCCCGCACCTCAGCAGTACTCCTGGGCAGAAAAGACTCGCTTACAACACTTATGAGGCGAAAATCAGCATGCGGAGCCCGCAGCAGAAAGCGACAGCCGATCCCGTTGACTTGTCACTCGCTCAATCAGTTAGTGACTGTCTGTGACTTCCTAGCTAGGTGAGACGCTGCTGTTGACGTAATCGAGGCCGTAGCCGCAGCGTTAGCCGCTCCGAGCCAAGACTGTGTGCTTTTTCTTTCAAAGCGAAAGCTTTTCTGGTCGAAAACTTGCGATTCCGCCGTGGCTGTGCTCCGAGGAGGCACATGACGTCACAAAGCGCGCCTCGCCGGGGACATTTCTCTCTCTCTCTCGCTCCCCAGTCACTACTTCCCCTGCGCCTCTAGTAGCACCCAGCCACAGGTATTCTTCTTCTGCGCTGCGCAGCAAAGGAATATCCTTTCCTTAAAATCCAACTTTCAAATCTCAGTTTTATATGATTTCCCTCCCGCTCTTAACCTTTCCTTTACGGAGCTGTTGGGTGTCCACCGAGATATGCGAGACTGTTACTCTGTCATTTCCTTTCCTCAAAAACTGAACAAAACAAGTGAGCCGACGGCGTTCGTAGAGTTCATTGGCGTTGAGAACTTAGGCAATGGCCGTTCATTTTTACGAAAGGAAAGGCGCACAACCGGCTCCATGGGTCATTGGAGACCTTAGTCTCGCTTTCATGTATGTAGCGTTGGTGTCCAACTGAAAAAGCCTGCTTTGATTGCGTTCCGCACACTGCATAGGCAGCGCGCCCTCCCTGTCACCATGAGAGGTGGCAGGCAGTTTAGTTTATCGCGAGATCCATCAGCAAATGAATGCTGCGGCCTAGCTATTGCTGCAGTGCCACATGTCAGCCACAACGCTGTCAGCGCTAATGCATTTAGGCCACATGTCTTTCTCACCACCGCCACATGTATCAAAGCACGAATGAGGCGCCCGAATATCCAAGGAACCAATTATGCGGCACATCCAGGGAGCCAGTTATGCGCCCTTCCTTTCCTTAAAGCCATCGACGTCTAGAACAATGTAAACCCCAACGCCATGAACACAGTGAACGCCAAAATTTTCGGTTTGTATATACTCGATTAGCTGAGCTAATCCACATTTTTTTATTTGTGCGTGCAGCGTGATCTTGCGGACTCGGCACAACGCCGAATTCGGCCGCGAGAGGGCCCGAGTGCCCAATCTTTACTTTTATGTTACGCTATGGCCAGGACACGCAAAGGAAAAAGCGAGAATAGGATCCGATGTTTTAGTGCAGCCAACAGAAATGAGACGCTTGAAATGCGAATAGAACCAAATTCTGCTTTGAACTGGGAAAACCTTCTCTCTGTAGACGCATTGCTATGTACCGGGTGCTCCGTTGATTAATGCAGAAAAATATTCGTTATTTTTCAACCTTTACTTTATTAAAGCAAGCTCCCTCACAAAAATAGCAAGCTGCATAAAGACACAATGCAGCCCGTCAGAAAATTTATTTTTCTCTGTCAAAAAAATGCTTCAAAAAGGGGATAATTTCTGGAGTGCTTACAGTGAGGTTGAGGCGAATGTCAGGAGAGAGCTGCAAAGTGTTTTAGGAAACCGACACAGTAGGCCTTTAATCCTACAGAGAGATAGAGAGAAGAAACCTTTCTTTGGCCAGATAGTAATATATACCCTACACACTCTCTGCTCTCTATTCTCTATCTCCCTCTTATTTAGCCCCGTAGCATAATTAGGAAGATTTTTGCTAAAAATATACTTTTAAAGGGAAAGCTTTACTACGCCAGCGAGCGAGCCATTCGGCTCGTCGCGCCATATGCAGGCAGCCGTACACTGTGGCTGACGAATGACCTTCAGCCGTCTTTGCATAACAACGCCGCCGCCACACTCCAACAGATGGCGCCGCCGTCGACGCCGCTGCCGTCGCCGCTCGCTCCACCAGATGTGCTCTGCTGGGGTAGAGGGATAGGTGGTGCCGCCTCGCGGGGGGGGGGGGGGCAGTATCTATATATGCGCTTACCCTCAGTGTATGGTGGTCGTTATGCAGAGCGCAGAAGAGACGCAACAACGAAAAACGAAGCGAGGAAGTGACAGCGCACTCAAGAGACGCCAGAAGAACGCGCCGCATGACTCGAGAAGTGTCCTAACGATGATGCGGCTAGAACTCGTGCCACGTCCAGGAGCGACAATACTCTAAGGCGCCCGTGTGCTGCGCGATGTCAGTGCACGTTAATCATCACCAGGTGGTCGAAATTTTTCCAGAGCCCTCCACTCGGGCACCTTTCTTCCTTGTCCTTTCACTTCCTTCTTTATCCCTTCCCTTACGGCGCGGTTCACGTGTCCAACGATATACGAGACAGATATTGCGCCATTTCCTTTCCCCAAAAGTCAATTATTGTTATTATTAGCTGTATGATCCGCATACACATAAACTTTGACTTCCGGGTGAATAGGGATATGATGCATTAGTATGTTAAACAACAACGGCGAAAGAGGGGAGCCTTGTGGGACACCTGTAGACTAGGCGTATGTGTTAGAATTTTACGTACCCTTAGTGCAAAAGAAAGATCTGGTCCTTGAAACTCCCTTATCCACGCGAAGAGGTACGAAGGAAGCTGTACACCAGCTAGCTTTTGAAGAAAAATGCTGTGTTCAACGCTGTCATACGCATTAGCAATATCTAAAGTAACCAGAGCAGATACCTCTTTTCGCATCATAGCAACCCTAATACGGCTCACCAAAACTATGTGTGCGGTCCAAATTGAACACCCACTGCAAAAACCAATGTGAGCCTCACTGAAGCCTCGAAGAGACAGAACACGATTTGTGAGGCGGCTGAAGACTACCCGTTCTACAAGCTTAACCAAATTTAATGTGGGAGCAATCGGCCGAATATTGTCGAGCTCAAAACCCTTTGTCTGGTCTTTTAGCAATAAAATTATTTTCGCTGTTTTTCAATTTTGTGGAATCAAGGCTTTTTCCACAGACGAGTTGACAATTTGCAGAAGGTCCAGGGCAAAGTCTTGCATTAGTATCTTAGCATGCCAACAGTCACTTCGCCAACTCCAGGGGCAACAGACTGCAGAAAATTTGGTAAAGATGTTAAATCAGATACAGAGACCTCAGTAAAATCTGCACTCAAATAGAATGGGGTCGAAAGAAAGGCATTGCGAGCATGAAAACGCGCTGCAAGGCCTTGAGTTATGGACTCCAATTGTTCTTTTTCATCCCGAGGGGGCAGTACTGTGGATTGAGCGATATGAGAAAAAGGCAGCACGTTTGTACGTTCCATGTACCTATAAAGAGATTTCTGATTGACTGGGTTGGACAAATAGGTGTTCAGATTTGGATTGTAGTCATCCTTAGCCATAGATATGGATCCTCTAAAAGATGCTGCAAAGAATTTGTAACTGATTCAGTTCTTAGGGCACTGCTTATGCGCTAGGCTCTTCCATGAGGCTTTTCTCTGACGATAAGTTTTTTCGCATGCTCCATTCCAGCAGTTCAAAGGAGTCTTATTTTTAATGGTTGACTGAACCGTAAAGACTGACCGCCGAGTGGCGTCTAACACTGAAGTTAAAATTTGAGGACCGCGGTCAGAATTATCCCAGGAACAACCAACGAGAAGGCCTCACCTAGGAGTCTCTTGAATAGTGTAGTATTGACTAATTTATGTGCGTAACCAGTCGCCCTAAGCGGGCTGCATGCAATAGTGAAAGTGATTGGATAGTGATCTCTTGACGTAGGACCACGGCGATACCCCAATACCATTGACAGCTAAAGGTAAATCAATAGCTGACCGAGAATTTGCCCTCATGTAAGTTATGGCGCGACTGTTATAACAGCACACACCATTTGCTGACATCCAAGACCAAAGTACCTGCCCGCTGTAGTCTGTCCTGACACCCCATAGAACATGGTGCGAAGTCCCCAGCCAGAACTACAATTTTGCTGTTACGCAGTAAAGCATCTAGGCCGTCCGTGCTACGGACACCGGCGGGGAAGTAGATATTCGCAACTGTAACAGGGGCACACTGCGGCACAAGGATGTCAACTGCAAGAACCTCACAATCAGGTTGCATTAATTTATGAGACACTTTAGCACAATGGTACAGCTTTGATGAAATCAAGGTTACCAAGTCTGCACCCCCGCCGTTTAGGCGATCAGCTCTAAAAAGAGAGTAGCTTTGAATTGCAAAAGGACGATCTGGAGAGAGCCACGATTCTTGTAGTAAAATAATGTCTGGAGAAAATTGAAGAATAAGCTGCTGTAAATCGTGGAAAGAAGATGCGATAGATCGACAATTCCACTGCAGAACAGAAATACCCGCCATGATTACTGCTTTAAAGATGAGGCAACAGCAGCCTCTTTCAACACGTCTGATTTCTTTGCAGTTCCTGACGAACCTTTCTTGGTCTTGACATGCGGATGGCCTGATTTAGAAGGAGAAGAGGAAGCACGACGCTTCTGAGATTGAGTTGTCATTTCAACATCTGACTCACAAGCTTTAGAGAGGGAGACTGGGTCAGAGGCATTTACACTCACAGGCGTGGGGGCAGAAAGGGGGATTGGTTGAATATTGTCAGCAGATACATTGGTTGGAGAACCTGTAGACGAGTTTAGGTTACCTAACGCCGATGAAACAGCTTGCGCGGAAATTACCTGATATAATGCATCACTGAACATATTGATCATGCGGTCAAGTACTCCAGCAACAGCCTTCTGTACCGCTGCGACGACCGACTTTGTTAAAGATTTTCTCCACATCGGCAGCGGTCGTGCATACAACATTTGCGTACGAGCTCTGTCGTCTGTCAAGAAGGGCATAAGCATCTGCGCGTGAACACCGTTCGCGTTGAATAATGTGCAAGACAAACTGTTCATCGGCACGCTTCGCGCAGGTGGGATCGTCAGCTGTGTAATCAGAGTTGCAAAGGCAACAGCTAAATGACTCACAAGTGTAGACGTCGGAAGCATGATCACCGCCGCAAACGCGGCAGCGCGTTGCCGACTTGCAAGATTTCCCACTGTGACCAAAATGCAAGCAGTTCTTACATTGTAATGGTCGGGGCTGCAGTGGGTCAACAAGGTAAGCAATGGGCTAAACTTTGATTTCACATGGGCAGGAGCACACCACAAAAGTCGCTATAACTGACTCAGTTGGAATACGAGAGCCTCCAGCCTCTCTGTTGCAGCGGTAAACTGAGAGGATGTCAACACCGGCATCATGGAAATCTGCAGGAATTTCTTCTTGTGTAGCGGAGGGATCCACACCGCGTATTATTCCTTTTACGCAGACAAGTTGCTCACGAATAAACGCTTTCACCAGGAGTGAGGCGAAAGAAGTGCACTGCAGCAAGTCTGCAACACAATCCAAATCAGGTGATCTGCAAAGAATTCCTCTTTTGCCAAAAGGTCGAACCTGAGCAATTTCAAGATAGCGGCTGGTCGCAGCCTTCAACTGCTCCTGGGTCAGACGTGAGCTTTTTATTTTAATGAATCTATCTCCTACAAGCACCAGCGCCACAGGGATGTCCTTCACACAGTTTTGTGAAAAAGATTTTAGCGGCATATTTTCAGCCGAAAAACTGGCGGACCAGGTTACCGGACCTGTGCCCGGGGATGACATAGCCTTTGTGCGAAGCCTACTAAGACATGACGCACTCAAAAAGGAAAAAAAAACCAGGCCGATCCCCTACTCGCGGAACGGCCTCACCATTAGTTGGCGACAGGCCGGAAGACGCAGAGGTAGTTAGCAGCACCAAGAAACACTTCAGCACCGAGGCTTCTTTGAAGAACACAGCGGCGGTCACGGCAACGGCATGGCTTCTTCTCTTACTTGAAGTATTGAGAGGGTGTTGGCTCGGCTGAGCCACCGGGGCAAAGATGGAGAGTGGAGGAGAGGAGGAGGAGAGGAGCGTAGCCAGGCAGATGTAGCTCTCGCGTCACTCCAGGCTTAATCAAAGCTAATTTACAGCCATTGTTTTTCAGGAAATGGTGTCTGGGCTGTCTAGTCTGACCGAGTTTATTGCTGAGGAAATGCAGCGCACGCAGCAGCATGTCGGAGTACACGAGAAGCATGCGCGAATCCGGTGAATACCTAGCAGGTAGAGTGGCTTTTAGGAGCATGTCCTGGTTGGCAACGGACATTTGCCGCGGTCTGTCTGTCTGTCTGTTGTTGCCAGGAAGAAAGAAAAGGTAAGTGCACAGGCCTGCTCACTAGTTCAAGCCGAGCCACAATCGCAACCCCGTGCAGATAGTAGGATACTTGAAAGATGGGATAGAAATACAGGATAGTAAAGACGCGCTAAAGACAAGGCCGATCCCGGAGGTAGTGGAAAACCGGGCCAACCGGTGGCGGGAGTGAAGCATCCTTCAAACTCTTCGCCACATTTCCAAAAATAAGTCCAATTGGACCCGTAACAGATACTCTACGGGGTCTGGACATTCGCGCGATTTGCCGCGGCGATTTTTAGAAAAAAGATAGCTTCTAAATGATGTCGATAAATTTCGCACACTCTACGTTTTGAGAGATTTTACCAACTGCTAACAAACAGCCGTCTCCGTGGGTAGTGTGCGCCCGTATGTTAGTCAGAAGAAAGGGCGACCGGGGCAGAGAGCACAAATCACAGCGAGCACCGCGTTGTTGTTACCCTCATACAATGGCACATGCCCGCATAGGGGGATTGGACAAGAATTGGAGGGCACAGAGAGTTTTGCAGATAAATATTTCCTGTACGAAAATAAAATCATTGCTGAGGAAGGAAGAATTAAAAAAGGAACACCGGAAGGAATAATGCTGAGGTTGGAAGAATTAAACAAAAAGGAAAGGAGCAGCGGGCAAAGCGGGTGCTCTACCCAGGCACTTCCTCTACGCCTTTGTCCCAGGAATTATGCGTTGCACGATCCCTGGCCGGAAAAAAGACGTCACGGTGTACTTGAGGAGGCAGCTGGGGAAGGTGTGTTGTAGGGCGAAAGATTAGACGTCACATCGAGGTTGGCCGATACGATCTTGAGACAGCGGTCACCTGACGTAGGACGCGGTACAGGTGAATGTAATGGGACAAAAGAAAGGAAGAAAAGGGTGCCTAGTCGAGGTCTGAATAATTTCGACAACCTGGTGATCTTTGACCCGCCGCGGTGGCTCAGTGGTTAGGGCGCTCGACTACTGATCCGGAGTTCCCGGGTTCGAACCCGACCGCGGCGGCTGCTTTTTATTCGAGAAAAACGCCAAGGCGCCCATGTGCTGTGCGATGTCAGTGCACGTTAAAGATCCCCAGGCGGTCGAAATTATTCCGAAGCCCTCCACTATGGCACCCCTTTCTTCCTTTCTTCTTTCACTCCCTCCTTTGTCCCTTCCCTTACGGCCCGGTTCAGGTGTCCAACGATATATGAGACACATACTGCGCCATTTCCTTTCCCCCCAAAACCAATTATAATTATAAACCTGCTGATCTTTAACATGCACTGAATATCGCACAGCACACGGGCGCCTTTGGGTCTCGCGTCCATCGAAGCGCGGCCGCCGCAGCAGGGTTACCTGAATGCGAAGCCCAGCATACACCTGGAAATAGAAATAGGTGTTTGGGGAAACGAAATGGCGCAGTATCTTCCTCGCAGATATGCTGTCACCTGAAGCGCGCCGCAAGGGAAGGGATAAAGAAGGGACTGAGAGAAGAAAGGGAGAAAGAGGTGCTGTAGTGGAGGACTCCAGAATAATTTCAACCAACTGGGGAACGTTTACGTGCACTGACATCAGCACACGGGCGCCTTTGCGTTTGGCCTCCATCGTAATCAGGTCACCGCGACCGGCTTCGAACCTGGCTAATCCGGATCAATAGTTGAGCGCCCTTACCACATAGCCTGCAAGCACCTGCCTACGCCTGCATCACACTTAAGGGAAGGGCTGAAGGAGCTAGCTATTAAAAGATGAGTCAGAATTTTGAGCCTCTTGGCCCCTTTGCACGAACCATATAAGACAGTCCAGTTCACTGTAAAGTGTGATTAGACGGTCGGCTACTGAGCTGGTGTATAAACGGTTCCAGGTTCGAACCCAACCTCGGCGGCCGCGTTTCGATGAAGCCTAGACAGAAAAGGGGCCCATGTGCTGTGCGATGCCTGTGTACATTAAAGATCGCCAGGTGGTCGAAATTAATCTGAAGCCCACAATACGACCCCTCTCTACCCGCCGTGGTGGCTCAGTGGTTAGAGCGCCCGGCTACTGATCCGGAGTACCCGGATTCGAACCCGACCGTTGCGGCCGCTTTCAATGGAAGCGGAACGCGAAAGCACCCGTATGCTGTGCGTTCTCAGTGAGGGTTAAAGATCCCCATGTGGTCGGAATCATTTCGGAGCCCTCCACTACGGCACCTCTTTCCTCCTTTCTTCTCAGTGCCTGTTTTCTTCCTTCCCTTATGGCGCGGTTCCGGTTTCCACCGATATATGAGAAAGATACCACAATGTATCCTCCAGCTACAGTTCCGCCGGTCCTGCTCCACCACCAGCCAGAGCCACACCATTCCCACGACCAGCCCCAAGAGGACGCCGAAGACTGGCTGGACCAGTACGACAGAGTGGTCACCTAGAATGGCTGAGGCGCTGCCTGCAAGATGCGTCTTGTTTATATCTCCTCAAAGACTACGCGATGACCTGGTTTATAAGCAACGAATCTTGCATTCTAACGTAGGATACGTTCAAAACCGAGTTCCTCCAAGTCTTCAAGGACAGCACCCTACTCAAGGACAAGGCTTACCTGCTTTTGCGGGCCCGGCATAAACTCCCCAACCAGAGTGTGATGGTTTATCTGTGGGAGAGCGTGCTGCTCGCCGAGGACCCGGTCGTGCAGACCAACGCTGCCTGCCTGGCTGCAGGCGTTTTGTTCTCTGGAACGCTTGAGTACAGTGGGGCCGTGCGGATGCCCGACAGGGCTCCTACTCCGAACTCCTTAGTTCGTCAAGAAAGTCTTTGACGTCGACGATTTGATTCGAGCAAGTGAGCCGTACCGTAAAAGGTGGTGATGTGGGAAAACGTTTAATCAAGGGTATTAGCAGGAAACTCAGCGTGTCGATGGAATTTCATGACAAGGCCAGAGATGTGGCCAGAGCTCGGTGATGAGAACCGACAACGCACTCTCTCACCAGAACAGGATTTGAACACCCAGGTGCAGTACTTGGCCAAAAGCTTCTATGATGAAACCGATTAACACTCGGCCCTCAGTCCCCAGCAGCTGCGCAGCAGCTGACCAAGGCGGTGGTCAGACCTGCGACGCAGCGGAGGCTGCTAAGAATCTCTGGCCCAAGGCTGGCCGCTACTGGAATCTGAACCTGTAAACGTTTAACGCTAGAACCATATCTAGTGATGCTAGCCAAGCAGTGCGGTTCGAGGAGGTAGTGGGCATTAAATGGGATGTCATAGGGCTCAGTAAAGTTAGGAAGGCAGGTGAGGCGTATACAGTGCTTAAGGACGGGCGCATACTGTGCTATCGCGGGTTAGCGGATGGACAAGAACTAGGTGTGGGATTCCTCGTTAATCAAGCTATAGCTGGCAATGTAGCTGAAGGTGGTGCAGGCCTACGCGCCTACATGCAGCCATGATGACTAGACCCTTGAAAGTTTCTATGAAGATGTGAACAAAGTAAAATGAGAGTACACTGTACTGACGGGCGACTTCAATGCGAAGGAGGGCAAGGAAGAAGAAAGGGAATTTTAATGAAAGAAAGGCGGAGAGGTCGGCCGGTGGTAACAGGGCCCTGGCCTGCTACTCCACACAGGGGAAAGGGAAGAGGAGGAAAAGGAAAGTGTGAATGAAGGCTGATGATGGCATAATACAATGAGTTTCACGGGTGATGTCTATGCACACGCACACACACACACACACAACACTGGCTGGCGCTCGCATCGCGGTTACTGGACACACATAAAACTCAAAACTGGTGTCTGCAACACAACACCGACACATGTCATTAACCATGTAGGTTGTGCACAGCCGGTCACAAACGAGTATCCAGGCCTGTTTCACACAAAAAGTTGAGCAGGGCTTTTGTCACACGCCACCAATCAGAACGTCTCGTCCTTGCGCCCAGAAGAGTTTCCTCAGAGAGAGGGCGAGAGTCCAGGTTTTTCACGGTCGCCTCCAATGTTGTTCTTTCAGAAGTATACTTCGGGCACGCGCAAAGAAGGTGTCCAATAGTCTCTGGTGTGTTGCACTGTGCGCAATTTGGGTTACTTTCGATGCCGGTCTTGTGAAGATAGTGTTTGGTGTAGGCAACGCCAAGCCGTAACCGGTGGAGTAAAGTCCCATGACGTCGCACCACCACAGATGGGAAATGTAATCGTGAGCCAGCGTCAAGCTTACACACGCGGTCCTGTTGATGACTCGGATCATGCCAGTGCGACTGCATTGCCGCCTGCATTAAATGCGCCAACAAGGCTCCAATGTCTGATCTTGAAAAGGCTATCTCAATGAAAGCACCATCACTATGTGCCATCCGAGCCTCGGCGTCAGCACGCTCGTTTCCCGCTATGCCGCAATGGCTCGGTATCCATTGAAACTTTATGACATGGCCGCGGTGGAAAGCCTCGGCTAAGGAGGGCAAGAAGCAGGCTGCATCTTACAGGTACTCAGGTACTCGGGGCAGAAACTTAGAGGCTAGCGAAAAGGATTCAGCTTAAGTTAAGGACATCGCAGCGAGCCACGGAAAGAAAAATGATAGGTGTAAAGCTCAGAGACCGGAAGTTGGCAGAGTTGGTGAGAGAACAAACGCGGGTTAATGATATCCTAGTCGAAATCAAGAGGAAGAAATGGGCTTGGGCAGCGCATGTGATGCGATGGCAATATAACCGCTGGCCCTTAAGGCATTCCAAGAGAAGGGAAGCATACCAGGGTTCGGCAGAATGTTAGGTGGGCTGATAAGATTAAGTTTGCAGGCAAAGTGTTAGCGCAGCTGGCAACTGACAGGATTTATTAGACTCGCGAGAGGTTTTTGGCCTGCAGTGGGTGTAGCCAGGCTGACGATGAGGATAATAATTACAGGGGGAGAGTAGGGACTAGCCTTCCGTGTCAGCCCCTTACAAAATCTAGATTTTCCTAGTCAGGGACTTCTGTGGCTTCCGCCGCCGCTCGGGCCCTAGCGACATGGGCTCTTTGGCTATCTAACATAGAACAGGTGAGCAGGGCTGGCTCCCACGTCTCTCAGGGAGGTGAGGGGAAAGGGGGTAAGCAGGGTTAGAGGGCTAAGAGAAGTGATAAAGGAGGTTCACGGAAGAATAAAGGAAGAAAGAGGTGCCGCAGTGGAGGCTTCTGGATAATTTAATCCACCTGGATACCTTTATGGGGCACTGGCATTGCACAACACACGGGCGCCTGTTGCGCTTCGCCTTCATTGAGAAGCGGCCACCGCTTTTGGGTTCGAACCCTTGTACTCCGGCTCAGTAGACGAACGCTTTAACCACTCAGCCACCGCGGCGAGCGCGGCAGTTCTTTGGTCGTCGCCGCTGGGTTAGTCCTCGCTACTGGTTCTTGCTGGCGTTCAGGGTCATCACTAGGCATAACGATGTCCCATTATTCTTTGGAAGTGGTGAGTGTTGGTTCTAGACAGGGACTGATCTAGCATGCCCAGACCTTATGGTACATATTAGCTACATGTCCACAGACTGGACACTGCAGGCATGGAGCAAGAGGTGGCATACTGGCCGTAGGATGCTGGGATCTAGGAGCTCTCGCCAATGTGTCCAGGGCTCCTTGTCACCAGTTGCAACTGCTGCTAAACCGTCCTCATCGCTAATGATAACGCCGTGTTGCGACGCCGCGCCCTTTCGTTTTTTTCAATCTTTCCTCTCTCATCTCTTTCAACTGTCCTACTCTTTGCACGGGAAAGCGAATGTGGCTCAGAATGAGCCACTGGACAGGCTAGTGCACTTACCATTTCATTCTTCCTTCAGTCGCAACAACAGACTGGACACTGCAGGGAATGTAGCGTCTGTTATTACTGCTGTAGTCAAGATGGAGTGGGTAGAGTGCTTGTAAGCACCGGTAAGTGCGTGCCTCTGAGTAGCTTTGTGCTTGGCTTAGAGTGGGGTGTGTTCGCGTAGATTTTCTTAACTTTGCCAAATAGTCGGCATACGAACTTTCCTTTGTAGCCCTATAGCTGCGCTTGGTTGAATGTCAGTAATTATATCTTATTGAAAATCTACTCAACCTTCGGGGATTCCCCCAAAGCATTTGACCAAACACTGTTCCAATCAATTCGCTCTCGCACTACCATAAGCTTGCACTCCCGGTTAGTTCAGTTGGCAGAGTGACTTCTCCGGTGAAGCGGTGGTACCGGGTTCGAACCTCGGAGCAGGATGAATTTTTCTTTAACTACGACGTTTCTGAGAAAATATCGTTTAACTACAGCAGACACCACAGAGTACTGCAAGTGTGTGGTTGAGCTTTGTTCAGATGCTTATAATGGGTCCTAAAAATAGGCTTCGCTTACATGCTTTTTCTTGCAAAGCATACCATTTCCTCGATACTGTAAACCAGCTTCGACAAAAGGTTTCAGTGCCATTAATAAACTGAAGACATCCTGATGCAAGAGGCACATGGGACGAGTTAAGTCTGATGCCTCGTATACCTCCCATAGGCTGATACCTCACATAGGCATCTCCCGGTGTGAAATTTCGTTTTAATATGAAAGCATTGCTTGGGTAATCAGCAACAAAACCTGATGTCAGCATTGACCAGCAGCAGTGGTCCGACATATCTCAGATGGCATCTCTGTGGTACCAAAGAAAACTTGACTACAGGAAGTTCAGCTTTCGAGGCAAGCACAAAACCCATAGGCGACAAAACCGCATTGCTGCATGGAGAACAAAGGTGCACCTAGTTTATGCGTTGCCTTGCGACTGTTCGGTAATAAGTAGCTGCGTCAATGCAAATCTAGAGAAACATTTCCAACTGAAAAAAATGAAATTAAAAACAAAAAAGTCGTTGCTTTCGCATTCAAAGCACTCAAGCAGTCTTAAGTGCCCTCCGCAGTTTTTCTATGCTGGCTTTATAGATATTATAGGAAGGGACAAAAGGTTTGCGTGACAAATTGGCCGAGAGCGAACTATGGGCCTCAGCAGTCAACATGATGATGATGATCCGAAAGATTTAGCGCATATATTTTTCATTGTGACAGCGCATTTAATCTTTACCCTGCGTTTTTGGAGCCACAGTAATACCCCTGCCACACTGCAAATTTAATATCATTCCAGCCGAATGTGATTCGATTCATCGAATGTTATTAGATCTCCTTCGGTGCTAGCCGGTAAAAATTGTCATTCGAAAATGGTGGCAGTGACGACCAGTGGAAAAAATAGTACAATTGAAAGACATCAGCGCCACATTAAAGATGTTCGAAGTTGTGGTCTTTCAAAAGCGGGGGAGAGCATTTCTGTATAGTAATATAAGCATCAAATATTACTTCCGGCAATGCTTCATCACTTTAGCAATAAAAAGCCGAGACAAGTGCAAACTCAACCACGAATCCGATAAAAGTAAACAAACAAAATGGCTGACGTGGCGGTGCGCAGAGGCGCGCGGAGCCTGGAAATGACTTCCAAAAGATTAAGTGGTCAGTTACACCTTTAAGTACTTGCGAACTAAACGAACATGGAATGCCAACCAGCAATTAACGCACAACCCAAAATAATCGACGATAGTGGTAAAGGCCCTGCTTCACGGTCGGCCGCTGCCGTTGGCAGCTGCTGGGACCGAGATTAACAGCTATCCACGACAGCCTCTATTGTCACCAGGTTCGCACCAAAACTAATATTTCTTTACCAGAACTAAATAAATACAATTTCTAACTTTGGCAGTGCGCATGCTATTTTTTCGTCACTTGTTTCTGCTGCGTATCTGGTGTCCAGATTACACATTCGGTTCGAGATCGAATGTGAATGAGTTCTCCAAACTCATTCGATGGCGAATGTCATTCCAACCTGACATTAAATGTTCCCGTACAGCTGTCGATTATGGCATTAGGCGCTAATGTCATTCGATGGGAATGACAATCAATTTGTCGTGTGCTAGGGGTATACATTCAGCGGAGGTTGCGATGTTCCAGACGCAGAATGTTCAACTTACATACCTGTAGCTTCATAAGAGATTATAAAGCGTAGACGTTATACCATTTACGGTATAGTTTGGAATGTGACAAGTTTAAAAATGAAAAAGAGAAGAAAAACACGTTGATTTCAATTCAAAGTACGCAAGTACTCTTAAGTATCTTTAATTTTTCTATGAAGGTTTTTGATGTATTACAGGCACGCACAAAGCATTTCTGTGCCAAATGTTAGGCTGAGTGTGAGCTATGGATTTCTGCAGTCATGATAATGATGACCATCAGAAACATCTCCAGAATTTATTTTTCAGCCTGGAAGTGCATTTAAACTCGAAGCTGCATTCTTAGAGCCACACAATGTCCAGCGGAGGTTGCAATGATTCCAGACGCACAAAGTTTAACTTACATACCTCTAGGATCCTATCAGATCACCTTTATAAAGCGTGGACGTTATACCATTTACGAAATAGCGGAAAAGGTGACATGTCTTACGATTTTTCCTATGCTGCATTTAGGTTTGTACTCATGGCGTTTTTGAAACTTTGAAGCGGCGAATCCATCAAGTGAATGACATCAACAGGCAAGGTTTGTGAGCAGTTTAATGTGCCTCAAAAGCTTGTGATAAGATATATATCATTCTTTAAATAAAAATTTATAGAAATAGAAATCTCCAATTACTAGTACATGGCGAAAGGTGAAAAAGGAATAGCAGCGGATGTAAAGTGAAAGGAACAAACAAACACTCGTCTCATTCTAGATACCTGAAATCCGAAGGCTGTACATATACTCTCAACAAAAAAATGACTAGAAGGCAGTCTCTGAAATAGATGTGAAACTACAAACACATGCGTAATCACTTCAAAACGTCCTATCTACATCACTCTGTGCCAACTGTTCAAAGCATTATTGTTCATACAGTCATCACCTTGATCACACAGTTCCTTGCTGTGCGGGCACTCGAATGCTGTGGCAAAGTCACCGTTGCCCCTGACAAGTTCATTCAGTAGTGGCTTTGCGTAAGAGGTGCTGCAACGGTAGTAGGCAAAGCGCGCGTAGAAGAATTCCGCTCTGGAAATGCGGAAGAGGCTCCAGGCATTCTGAACTGTGTACCACGACGCTCTTGCAGGCGCAGGTCGGATGGCCTCACCGGTGGCTGTGCCTGCTGCCGCGACAACGGCGGCGATTTGCAGCCCTTCCTTGAGCGCTACTAAGTCATGCATGAACTCAAGGTATCGGACGGATGATGTAGTCAGCATGCATTCTCTGCAATGAAAGTTTCACCAGCCTGATATTAGAAAAGAAATTTCGGGCCTATTTTCTAATTGTAGTATACTATGCCGATATGTGTTTCTTACACTTCTGATAATCCGTTACTGAAGATTGTTTCTATTGTCATTAAATTAGGCGTTCATACCCCAAATTACAAAACATTAGTCCGTTTATATTGCACTCTTTTCTGGATGATTTTCCATTGAGCCTATAGAATTGCGCGCTCCGCCTTTGGTGTAAAGATAGCAGCAGCATTGCCGGCATACAATATGTTTGTTTTTAATACACGTTTGATTCCACATATCATCTCGAAGAGCCGCTAGAAGGCATCAGTTGTCATGAGCAAAGCAATCAATCTCAGTTTCTGCTTACAGTCGGTTGAAATCAATTAATCAACTTGGCAAAGAAAGATTTCAGCCCCTCCCACATATCGATGAATTTAAAGTGACCCTCAACCAGCAGCTATTTCTGGTGGATGCATTTATCGAGCAGCTATACAAAGAGTAAGTCAAGGGATAATGAAAAGGCTGCTTTTATCATGCCAAATACCATCCTGGAGTTTAAAATAACACATTCGAACTTTCCTTTGGATCATCAATTTTCAAACGAGCGGAGGGCGCAATTCTGGTAGCCTTAAAGTGTCAAAAGTGCTATCGAAATGGCGTTGGTTGCGCGACTGATTGAGACTAACCACAGAGAGGTTCGACGTACAACTGAAACTTTTAAATCATTTAATAAAACCCGGGATCTAGAGCTTCGGCCGGTCTGCGTAGAAGCAGCCATCATTTGTACGATGCAATTTCAGCAAAGGCAAAGCGCGTCCTGTGTTTCCAAAGACAGGCATAAGCTAGTAGTTCACCCGCCACGGTGGCTCATTGGTTAAGACGCTCGTCTACTGAGCCGGAGTACCCGGGTTCGAACCCCACCGCGGCGGCCACGTTTCGATGCAAGCGAAACGCAATAAGGCACCCTTGTGCTCTGCGATGTTAGTGCACGTTAAAGATCCCAAGGTGGTCAAAATTATTCCGGAGCCCTGAACTACGGCATCTCTCTCTTCCGTTCTTGTATTAGTCACTCCTTTATCCCTTCACTTACAGCGCGGTTCGAGTGTCCACAGATATGTGAGGCACTTACTGCGACATTTCTTTTGCTAAAAAGCAATTTTCATTTTCTTTCTCGCACTTCCAGCTATCTTCTGAGAAAAATAATAATACTTGGTTTCGGGGGAAAGGAAATGCCGCAGTATCCGTCTCACATGCCGGCGGACACCTGAACCGCACCGAAAAAGAAGGGATAAACGACAGAGTTAAAAAAAGGAAGAGGTGCCATAGTGGAGGGCTCCGGAATAATTTCTACCACCTGGGGATATTTAACGTGCACTAACATCACACAGCACACGGGCGCCTTAGAGCTTTTCCTCCATAAAAACGCAGCCGCCGTGGCCGGGGCTGAGAAAAATGAAAATTGTTTTGGGGAAAGCAAATAGCGCCAAATCTGTCTCACATATCGGCGGACACGTGAACCGCGCCGTAAGGCAAGCGATAAAGAGAGAGTAAACGAAGAAAGGAAGAAAGGCCGCAACCGTCTGGAAGACGTTGAAGTAACGAGCGTTTGCTGTTTCGTTTACTAGATGAAGAAAGCGAAGAAGAACGCGCCGCTCGTCTCGAGAAACGGAATGCAATACCCTCTGAAATTGGGTGAATTGCCATCATGCTAGGCTACGCGTGCACGCACGCCGCCTAGTGGAACGATCGGCGCCTAGCCCCATCTATTAGAGAAATTACGATGCACGTCTACCCATTGTCGAGTTGGACCCCATCATGATACGTCCGAAACAGAATTTGCTTCGTTTGGTCCCAAAAGGAATTTGCTTCGTTTCGGGGGTCAAGGTGGGCCAAAAATTCGCCTTGCGGTGCTATATGGTAACGCTTCAATTACATGTATACGCTTCAATTGCATGTATACAATGTTTACCTTTATGTAATTGGGGTTTTATTTCTATATCACAACCCATAGGGTTTTATTTCCCCGACCAAATTCGGTATACAACTGTCCCCGTATGGGTGCCCGTTGTTGCCGGAGTATGTAGAGTGGAACGGATGTATACATGTATAGCGGTCCAGTAACGGGCAGTTTTCCTACTCTTTTTAGGATATTTTTTGGTGAGAGGAGGTGCGGGCAAGAGATGAGAGGGCACAACCAATTTTAATAGCCGCTATATTGGATTCGAGAAGCCGAAACTTCACCACCATTTCGTCCTCTGACGTCATACTCACATAGTTCCACCTCTATCCACCATAATAGACCGTCTCGTCATCATTGGCATGCGGCAGGTGGTTGTTTCTACAATGCTATTGTAGAAACAACCACCAATGAGAGATTCGCTGTTTTCTAGTTGCAGCTACAGATGGCGCTTTAATCTAAGGGTGGTTGCCAAAGAAATATTTATGATAATTATAGGGGAAGCTCTTTGTTATTTGAGGTCAGGACTGGAGTTTTGCGGACTGAGACGTATAGAGTCAGGTACCACGAGATAGAGACGTTAGGCATTGCGCGTGGAGAGGAAGAGGAAACGGCTGAACACTTGATACTTTCCTGTAAATGGCTTCACCCTACTGTGGAAATCAGCGGGGCAGATTTACCCCAGGTATTGTGGTTTAAGGATAGTGAAGGGAAAGAAGATTTTAAGAGGGTAGAAGCAACCAAGCGCAGGTTATACGATTGGTGGCTAAAAGCAAGACAGGAGTAAAATTTCACAAGACCATGGCTAGGTGGCTTGAGCCACCGCCCGATTTAAAGGGTTCAGCCGCATTCACCCATCCATCCAGGTAGGAGACCTCACGAAATATCGAAACGTGATGATTAGTTGCTGTCACAGATTGCGCAGTGATACGAGGTCGTAGAATACCCGACGATATCTCAAAAGTTGATGAGTAAGAGCCAACGCTCTTAAATGCGGTGCCGTAGTGGAGAGCTCCGGAATGATTTCGACCACATGGGGATCTTTTATGTGCACTGACATACCAGAGCACACGGGCGCCTTAGCGTTTCGCCTCCATCGAAACGCGGCCGCTGCGGTCGGTTTCTGCGATTTGCTCCCTACTACAGACGGTTCACGAAGAACCTTTCACGCATTTTTGATTTAATAATGCGCCTCGCGAGGTGTTTGATTGAGCACTGTACTGTGCTGCTTCAATCTTTTTTTTCTTAGACAGCACTCTTCACCTACCATTAAAAGAGACGCGCAAAGTTGTCGTAACTACGTAGAAAAGACTGCAGATATTTTTCAACCCATATATTTATGTATTGCTTCTCACTGCGCACTTGTATTGCCTTGTGGTAGCTTAAGGGCGAAGTAGTTTTCTCTTTGTCTAGCACAACGCTGTGCATGTGAAAGACTAAATCAACTCTACACCTCCTCCTGCGCGTCTTGGCTTAGCAGCGTTCGAAACACGCTGGAGGTCGATGTCGCGCACCTCTTCTGGTGTCCGTTTTATGTTAGTCCATTTCGCTGCCTCCTGTGGCATTCGCGGATACGGGCACTGTTCATATCATGGCGATGTCCATTTTGGGCCCGGTGCCGACCGGCCACCCGCTTGGCAGAGCGCACGACAGGGTCTCCTATGCGGGGATGACGATTTTCGCGGTGCTGTGCGTGGAGGCACTGTAGAATTTCTTTTTTGGGCATAGTGCTAGCAGAAATACAGGTGGTGCGCTGGTGCGCGTGTGCGGCGAAGCCACCTGCATTTTTTATCTCCAATATCACAGCCTCCCCGTTGCACAATATAACATCTGTCTAATCGGCCGCGTGATGGCTGTGGTGTCGGGGTCTACTGTGGTTTTAACTCTCTCCATTTTCTGATCTTAAGCTGCGAGGTGGCTTTGACGCCAAGTCGTGCGAAAGCATTTTCGTCGCGTCAAGTGTGGCTCGGACGGTTCGATTCCATTTAGTTCTGTTGAATCCCGGCTACCTGATTTTACTTAGTTCGAGCCTATCGTAGGACGTGCTATAGGTCGGGCAACGCCCTAGCTGTGTCGTCGAGATTCACTGCAGCATGGCTAAGGGTATACTAAATAAACTCGCCATATAACAAATGCTTCCTCGGACGCCTCCAGTGCGCAAGTAATGAACCAATGACGTGGAGGAGTTGAGGCAGCAACCTCCAGTTTTTTAGCGGTCCTGACGAAGTGAAAGCGCGGTCAATTTGAGAAGGCACAAGCAAATACCAGATCCTTAACGTGAGCACCATCCAAGTTCTACACTTCTATAAATCTGAGCCATGACACGGGGTAGAGGCCAGCCGGGGAGGAAATGTAGGTGACCGTTACCATTACAAATATATTTCACGGTTTTGACAGAACAGGCCACGTATACCCTAATTAGGTTTTGGTACGCGATGATTCACACTGCCAGGGCGGCTTTATTGTTGCTGTATAGATTGAAGCCGCAGAGAGCGAAATGTGAGCTCTTTTAACATGAAATGGCAGTGTGCTCATGTAGAAGCACGACAGCGTTAAAAGCCGCGTTACGCACAAAATCCGGCGCCGCTGTTGTTAGCGTTGCGGGCGATCAATAGGGTGGCGTATGATAGCCCAGGCAGGCACCATTGGAGAGGCGACCTGGGTGGGCCATGTAGGTCGTGTGATTTTGTGAGACGTCACAACCTACCCATCGGATTGTGAACAAACTAACCAACCTGATAGGCTACAGTTAAAGTAATGGTTGATCGCAACAGGTGGTACAGGTAGAGCACCTTCGGTCGCACAAGGCCCACCGGCGGCAGCACCTGGCATTGCAGGGAAGTGGCACATCCTTTCATCGCAGCGCCAATGCAATAGGAGAGGTATGAGAACCCCCAGGGACATATGGATGTAAAGTTGAGTAGGACCAATTTCGTATATAAGTGCAAGAACTCATTAACGCTATCGCGTAAACAACCGTAAGGTAGAGCTTAAGTGCCCCCTTCAATTTTCCAGTCTGCTCTATGCACATTCCACGTGCGTAGCATCGCGCCATGTTGTGCATACTACAGTTCTGTCACAAAATCAACAAATGTACGTTATTCATCGACTACTACACGAAAATACACAATCTACTACGCTCTACCTAGACAAATATATAGATGCTAGAACACAAACAAAGGAAGAGCTTGCATATATTATTGCCCGAATTGATCTGAATGCGGACTTATTCTACCCGGCGAGTAAGTAAAACAGGCTAAGGTTAGCGATTACTTAAAAATATTAGGCGTTAAAAAGGAAACCTGAACGTTTTTCTTCAGTTCGACAAAATTTTTCAAACGACAACAGGCTTTCTAAGAGCGGTTTGTGAAATTGGCTAAGTTCCTAATTTATCACCTCGGAAATGGAACGCTCTGCAATCTTCTTCAACCATCCAATGTGCAACGAATCACCTAAGCTTCACACCGCATGTGCGAAGAAGCTAAACAGAATGCACAAGCTCAGTGAAAGACATTTTAAGCGGAGCTCTCGTTTTCATACTGAATTCAAGTCGGAGTAATATACATTACCTGTAGGATTCGAGCGCCATCATCGTTTCTGGCGACCAGCCATCCCAGTCTACGAGGTTAATCCACAGCAAGGTTGCCATGCGACTCGCGATCACCCCTGCGTCGGCGAGCAGGGGGTCGGTGGTGCGGGAACTCAGCCAGCCGTAACCAAGCGAAGACACGTAGAAGGTGGTCGCGTTCACAAAAAACATGCGGTCCTTGACCCTGGTCTTGGCGTCGTCTCGAAACCAGGGCACGCCTTGGCGCGCCTTTTCGTGTCTAGAGTCGAACTCAAAGTTCAACGCCAAGAATAAGTTCCGGACGAAGCCGTTCCTGGACATGCGGGGTACGGCAGGCTCCCGGAATATCAGTTCGCCAGGAAGCAGGAGAGAGAAGTTACCCACCATGGCCCGGAAGTGTTCCGTGTCGTTCCCGGCCGCCACCAGCCGCCGAAGGGGGCCGTAGTCAGCGAGCGCCTGCCGCGTGGCCTCGAAGATGTTGCGGAGCTGGCGGTCTTTAGCGGGAGTCGCGAGTGCCGCTACGTATGTGACGCGCCATAGCTGGGCGCTGTCGTACAGGTGCTTGTAGCAGACGTCTTCGCTACGCATTGTGGGTGAATTCAGAGGGCCGTCCTTTTGAATGTAGCGCATGGCGTCCAGAGCGAGCAGAAGGACCACGTAGAACACGGACAACGGCTGCTTCCTTGCGTCAGTCAGGAGTTGAATGTCGTGGAGAAGGTTAGCTTTGGACACCGTCGCAAATCTTTTGAAATGGTCAAGGTCTATAAAGTTTTCGAGGAATATTTCTTTGATCTGCGACGTATTCATAAGTCCGAAAGCTTCACAAATCTCGGTCAAAGAGATGGACGAGCGCCTCCACTTGGCGACAGGGAATTTCTTCCCCCACTTGGCGATGTCCTCAGCGCTGTAGTTGGTGTGGAAATGCTCATTAAGGGTGGAGAGACTGACGGCATAGCAGGAAGCGTCGCAAAAGGTTTTATAGCGAACGGTCTGCTTTATTCTTCTGATGAACGTGAGCTGAATACCTGTTGTCGCTATATCAAAAATAACCGTGAGGTGGTATCGCTGTTTGGCCGCAAGCACCAAGCGCAGCAGGTCGGCGCCACTCATTCGCTCTGTGACGTTGGCGATTTCCAGCATGCTAGCTACGGCATCTCTGCTGCGCCTCTCGAACTGCCATATCTCCTCGATGCACGTTGTGTAAAGGGCATGGAGTGCCTCCGCAGCTTTACTGCTGTAGTTCTGGGTGCCTTTGATAATGCTGGTGGTGACATCCCACTAGAAAAAAAGAAATCCCGCAGGGGCAATGCGGAGTTTCAAATTGTTGATATTGTAAGTAGCTTAAAAGGTGTATTGCGCGAACAGTACTCCCCAACGTCGATGCGTGTTGCAGACAGTAGCGCTATTTCATATCTTATTGTCTTAATTAAAAGAGGCGCAGAAATCAACAGCAAGACTAGAGTAGCGATAATAGGAGCGTATTTTTTCCGGAAGGAAGTACCGAAATGGGGTGGGTTCAAGAAATACTGCTCCCAAGGAAATGTCACGCATCACCTCATGTCCCGTGTAGTGACACAATTCGCGTGTCGACATTTGCCTGTTTAATTCCGAAGCTGTTGTTGCAGGATCTTTTTGTGAATAGTAGAACTTCTATTCTGAACACCCATATGCAGATCTTGATAAAAGAGATTACGAACTGGAGCAGTCCCGGCTAGCATTTATAAGAAACTGAATGGGGTGAAGGGCCTGGCCTTCGGTGTTCTGCGTGAAATGAATGCCCTTGCGATTATTTGCTGCGTATAAGGCAATTTTGCACATACAGATTGGAGAGTGGGCACCTGTATTGATTGGTTTATTGAGGTCATCTGACGTAAGTGTGCATGCTTATGTGGGCTTTGGAATCAGCGAATTGAAAGGAGTGGAGAGGAGTTCTCTTATTCGGGGGCCTAACATACCACCAGTGTGCACAAAGTTTGCGCCCTGACCACTAGCGAAAATTCACGCGCCCCAGTCCAACTGGTGAGAGACTGCCAAATACGTCGTTTACAGCACGTGAGAAAAAACGTTTGAGGTGACTGCGGTAACCGCATTCGAGGAATGCGAAAGCATTGCCGCCTCCTCATTTCTCTTTTCCCATTTTTTCCTCTCTTTGCCTGTCTTTGCTTCACTTGTCTCTTCTCCTATCATTAACTCGATTAAGCACTGATGTAAATTTATCCAATTTCTTAATCACCACAATAAATTCTTACTTAATCAAGCACCATACCATCAATTCCCCACGTTGATTTTTCAAACTTGGCGCCACGCTTCGTTTTCAAATTGGGCGTCACGTGTTGGCTGCACCCACACTTCCGGTTTATTAAATTTGGCGCCACAAGTTGTCCTGATAAACTGCTCCACTTTTAGGCATTTTTGGCTATAAATAATTCACTAATCAATATATTCACATAATATTTTTTGACATCAACCTCACGTCATCCTCTTCCGATTACATTCATTTTTTTTTTGACGCTACCTCGTCTAAGTGCCTCACAACTGCTGCGGGCACGTTTTGCGGATGGGACCTTGTCGGTATAGCCTAGTGATGCCTTCGCATTACTAAGCCAAACGAACGTTCCTGATTAAGCTTTGGAATAGCATGGTTCATTCAGCTGGAAGCAATCATAAGGATCTATGCTTAGCGACCACTTTGACTGTTGTGTTTTTGCGTTAGACGGGAAATATTATAATCGTAGTTAAGGCAAGCAACGTCCGTAAGTGTCGCCAAGCTACTCAATGCACTGAGCGCTGTAAAGAATGATGCCGCTAAGAAGCTGCGCGCTATGGGAAAGTATGATATAGACTACGAATAAAAATGCTTCCGGTGCCTCCCAGGCTCTTG
>JARKHS020030103.1:0-75555 GCA_030143305.2 Amblyomma americanum
ATTTTAGTAAAAAAAAACCCACTACCACTACCACACGCTAGGCAGCAAGGGTGGACGCGGCAAAGGTAAAGCAAGAAAACATGGAAGATGCTTCAAAGGTCCCACACTTCATCGGACCTCGAGCCAAGCTCAGCTATCATTAAAAGACCAACCGGAAGAGGGAACCAGAACAGGGTGATAAATACCATAGGAAACGTTTCTTTACAAGAGCCAACAGCTAATACGATGAAAGGATCTGCCAAGAATCTTTCCTAAAAACAGAATCGGCAAGTTGAAATTGAACCCGACCGCGGCGGCTGCGTTTTTATGGAGGAGAAACGCTAAGGCGCCCGTGTGCTGTGCGATGTCAGTGCACGTTAAAGATCCCCAGGTGGTCGAAATTATGCCGGAGCCCTCCACTACGGCACCTCTTCTTCCTTTCTTCTTTCCCTCCCTCCTTTATCTCTTCCCTTACGGCGCGGTTCAGGTGTCCAACGATATATGAGACAGATACTGCGCCATTTCCTTTCCCCCAAAAACGAATTAAAAAAAATTAAAAAAAAGTTGCAATTGAACATAGAGCTTAAAAACACACAAACAGTTAGAACATGTTGAAAACAGAATCGCACGAATACATCAATATATGGTTAGGATGATCGCGTGCATCAACGAACAAGAAAGCGCATGGGGAAAAAAGGTGACGCCTACAATTAACATGGCTGAACGGGAAGCAATAGGTGCATTAAGCAACAAAAGGATAAAAAGAATGCTAAACTATGTAGAAAATTGACAAAGTTGTGAAGACTAAAATCTAAAAAGAAAGTGGGAGCTAAAACTACGACCGAAAAGGAATCTAAAAACTCGTCGGTAAGGCCAACACAAAGTCAGGTGGACGAAAGGTAAACCGACGTTGTGTAATCTCTTTATCGGAAGTTGCACTCTCGGATAAAGATGTATTGCCTTTATCTCTGGTTCTGTCTGTCTTTGCCTTGTTATTACGGGCGATTTTTTACATTCTTTTGCAATCCTTGTTATCCTGCCCACTTCATTTTAGCTTTTGCCCTTCACAACCTTGTCAGTTGTATATATATTTTAGCATTCTCTTTATACTTTTATTTTTAAATAAACCTGATGTTTTCTGTTTAGTGATGTATTGTTGCTTTACCTTTGTTACCCTTGCGCGTTTTCTTCGTTCATGTACCCGATCATCCTAACCACTTTTTTGTGCCTTCGCACCATTCTATGTACTCAGCATGGTTTAACTGTTAATGTGTTCTTCAGCTCTGTTTCCTGGTTTGGTTTCAACATCTCTGTCCTGTTTCAGCAAAGAATTTTGGTCAAATAATTCCTTCTTTTTATCTTTTGGCTGTTGTAAAGAAGCCTTTGCTATGCTATTTATCACCCTATTCTCGTTTCATCTCTCTGTTGGTTTTTTAATAATCACTAAGCTTGGCTCGTGGTCCCACGAAGTGTAGGATCCCGGAATCATATTTCATGTCTTCTTGTTTTACCTTTGCTGTGCCCGCCCTTGCCGCCCCATTTGTGAAATTTCTTATCCCTGGCGGGCCTTTGTCTTGAAGGCATATATGCAGGGGTTCGGCGGCCTTCTGGAATAAAGTTGAAGTTAAGCGTCTGTGTCGCCTTGTTTGTTTTCCGTGCATGTCTCAAAGCGCTGGCGACCTAGTATTATGTAGCACCAAATAGCTCGACAGCTCCTCTAATTAGAAGTACACTAGGAATGCTGGATTTTTCTTGTTTGCTTTAGCTTATTTATCGGAATGAGCGCAGTGACAATAAGGAGAGTTGGGAATAGGAAGTAGTGGTATATCCCGCTGAAGGTTTCGTCATTTTCACTTCGCCTGCCGCCGTTGTTGTGAGGGACATTTTTTCTTTTCACCCTTGTACACCTCTCTCTCTTTCAACGAGCTTCTCTCACTGCGCCGCAGTCACGATGGCAGAGTGCAGCAAGAGTCCAAGTTCCAACTGCACCCCAATGGACTCCTTCATAGCATTCCTATGCAGTCTCCTGCTTACTGCAAACATCAACTAGTAGAGTGAGCAATAAACATTGCTAAGGAACATCCCTGTGACGGCCCTGCCGGAAGCAGCTTTTCGCTCGAGTTTGTCTCGTGCAGGCACTGGCATAGCTGTTTTAGAGCTTAAAAAAATTCAAACGCCCTTTGAACCAATGCTGCGATGCTGGATTATGCTAAAATCCGGCAGAGCCTTCGTTGCCTACTCAAATATCCGGCGAGTTCTTTCGTGGCTTAATTGATTTCCCAGAAACTGCATAGTCTTGACTGTAACTTAACACCACTTCACGAGTTTTCTCACATACGAGTTTCCTCACATGACTTCGTCTGGATTTGAAATGCCCACCACTTTACGGATTGGATCAGAGGTCAGAGGATGTTCAACGTGCACGTAACCGTCTTTGCCGCCCTTCAGGGAACCTATGGTACTTGTATACCAGGTATCTTGTGAACGCGATGCCGGATGATTGTCTTCATAGCTTTATAACGCAGGAGGTACTGCTCATCAAAACAAATACTCAGGCGCTTTTAACAACACTACCCCCTTTCTGAACGTCCGCACCGTCGGTGCTGACGAAACTAGAGCGCCCGATTTCATGCGCTTTTTGCGGCGAAACCATCTATCAATATCAACGCCCTCGAAATTTTCTACTCTTCTTGCCGGAACGCAGAGGGCGAACGCGCTTTGCGAAATTTCTGTGGTCAGACTGTACGCCTAGGGCATGCGGCCGCCGCCTATTCACTCTGATGATCTTCTCATTTCGCTAAGTACCTAGAGCACTTACTAACGGTAAAAATAGTGTCCACGGCGATCAATGCTACTTAAGGCGGCGAAAGGTTATTTCCTATGTTTAGCATTATTATTTTGTATGTTTATTTTCACCTCTCTATAATGTCTTTATATTTCGCCATGTATTTCTCTTGTTAATATAGATGTCGAAATCAGTACTCTTGACGTTGTTTATAGAGTTCTGCAAGCGCAGAAATTGTTTTAAACGGGGCATTTGATAATTTTCTTAAACCATTTATTGATAGTCTGGAGCAGTTTAGCTGTGTAAAAAATTGTTTTAATCACTACCGTGCCAAATATTTGATGCGTGCGTTGACCTTCGAACCAATCTCTGTGCAAACCTGACGTCACATGCCTTTTCAAAGTTCAAAAATACAGAATGAACTTGAAGGCTTTTATCGTGAAAGTAACGACACTATTTCTTGCACACTTATCTCCAGTCCGATGCGTCGTATACTCCAGCTTCGAGTGCCCAGCCCAATCGCGTAATGCGTAGAAGACGGCATGGGCAAACCGCTCTTTCTTTTTTTTTACCAACTTTCCGAAGAACCAGACGTCGTCAAATACCTTCCATTAACAACAACTCAGTGGCGACAGCAAGCTGCCGTTATGCCTTTCACTTTTACTTTCCATCGGAAAGCTCGGCGAGGCTTTCGAATAAATCTTTCATGACGTCAAGACTGGAGACAGGTTCGTGACATCCCTTCTCCCGATTGCCCCAGCACGTGCCGCTGAGATCCTTATAGCATTCTTCTCCAGACGTTCATCTTTCGACATCGATTGCTCTCAAAATCTAAATGGCAGGCTTCTGCATGCGTCCAGCTGTCCCCACGCGATTTTATATGTTTCTTTATTCCTTTACTTCTGTCCTGACTCGTGCCCAATGCTGGTCAAAATTTCGCGTCCGTTTTTGCGCCTGTCTAGCTGCCAGCTGAGTTAGAAGGTAGAGTGAAGACAGCGACCAAACTATAAAGGAGCCCGCCGTGACATTCACGACAGCAGCCCACGCAGCTTCAAATTTTTTAGACATTGAAGTGAATATTTCATTTATTATACAGTGATAAGCTCAAACTGCGAGAACTGGACAACGTGAAGGTACGTGCCAAAACTAAAAAGTTACAATAGTGCCGCCGAAGCAGCGCATAAGAGATGGAAAGCAAAGACAAGGTTCGCCAGTCAAACAGAATTTGCTGCTTCGGAAATTGAAAATTTGGAGTGTTGTGCCATTCAGAGCGTAATTTTGCCCCTTCATTCTTTTCTGTGTGGAACCATCACTTCAAAAATAGATCCCAAACGGAAAATGCACACGTTTCTGCTTCAGTGGCCTGTGTGATACTCTGGTTTTCGCGTTTTAAAATATTACCTCTAAAATCAAGAGGATGAGGAGACTAATCTCGTTAAGGAAGGGTTTCGGGCAACATCCCAAATGCACTAAGCACTTGTGACATCAGTGAGGTTAAAATGCCTAGTCATTTTCTGTTGGAAAAAATCAGTAAGTCTCTCTTTAAGCTCATAATCCATCCTTTGACCTTTCACATTGCGCAAAAGACATTATCCAAAAGCGGTGGAAAAGTAGACGATGTTCGACAAAGCCTAACGCTGTGAAAGTATTCTCCCCGCTTGAGTACTTCATAGAAAAACAACTTTGAAGCGAATACGAAGAAAACTTTTAAAGAATTAGATTTTCTTCTAAATGCGTAGTCTAGAAGCGGAAATTAAGTCACTTTTGCTCTGATGAAAAGCTGATCCATTCACCTCACTTTTGCAAAAGCTGTCAGAAAAAAAGATGCCCTGTAAGGACTTGAAATGCTACGCCGACTTCATATTTTGAATCAAAATTGAGACAGGCCTATTTCACTTATGGGTCAAAATGAGCCAAATCCACTCGAGAAGGCCTTCTGTGAGCCCTCAGAGCTAGGACTGTTCGAAGTGAACTTTCATGAATTACTACTCCAATGCAATTTCCTGAACGACTGCAACAACACCAAGAGATAGGTGGAGTATGTCTGTACCTAGAAGACGATGATAAGGATGGGACCATTAGCCTTGTCGCCGGTGAAGCGAGTATGCGCCTCTTCAATAAGTGAACGCTAGAGGCCTTCGTTTAGCTAGCTGGCAGTGGCTTTCTAATTTTATAACTACAAGAGAAATAGCAAAGGCAGAGAGGAAACGACCATACTAGCTGTTGACCTGTCGTTTTGTTTCTGGTAGGCGTCTACGATATCGCTACGACTCGTGAATTCCGAATTCTACCTTCAAGTAAAACTTCTTATTTTTACATATCTTCGCTAGTTTAATTTTCCGCTGCCTAAGTGTGAATCCTTGAATAGAAGGGAGTCCTGTTAGTGCTTGTAGTGAGAAGCCTGCTATTCGCCTGTATTTGCTTGTGTTAAGCAAAGCAGAACTCCTAACTGTAGATATTGAATACTCATATAATTTTTCTGCTGTAAAACATAGTTATTTCGAGCATGATTTTCTTATGCATACCTTTGCAAATGATGCAGAAAAAAGATTTACGAATGATGTAAGGTGAAACTCAAACATAGCCGGCAAGGAAACAGTGCCAAGTGAATGACCTATAACGAGTGCATTGTGTCGAGCTAGACAAAGCCAATGAACGAAGTGAAAGTGCAGGCCTTCTGTATTGTACTACGCTGCACTCTGTTTGAGACTGGCGTTGAAAGACGCATGCAGATGCTAGCTAGCCGAGCCAGAATTTTGCCAATTCTCCGTAAGCAGTAGCTCAACATTGTCGGCAAAGTCATGGAAAGAATGCTGCTCACACGCGTGGAATGGTACTTGGAGCGATATCACATTTATCCAACCTTCATGTCTAGGGTTCCGACGGGGCCGCTCTTCTATCGACAACGTCGTTGACAACGTGGTTGACCTTGTAACGTCGGTGCACCACAGCAAAAGTTTGATAAGATTGACCGTGGCATTGTTTTTGGATATCAAGGGCGCGTACGACAACGTAACGCATCAGGCCATTTTGGACGCAATGGAAGCTGCTGAGATCGGAACTCGCAGCCTTACGGGCTGCGGTAGAGTTCATCAGTCAAGAACCTCCACATGACTGGACGGTTTTCACCTACTCTAAAGCAGCCCTTCAAGCCCTGCAAGCTGCGCTACGCCGCGGGTCGCAGGAGCAACTTGTTGCTGAGATCCGACTACTATACCACGGCACCGTTTACAAAGGTCATGACATTATTTTTCAATGGCTGCCAGGACACTGTGATATTAACGGTAATCACCAGGCCGATGCGGCTGCGCGTTCTGCTCACAACGACGGACTTCCAGTGAGGATCCCGATATCAAGACCTGACGCTGCGTGTGGGCTTCGCCCTTTGGCGCTGGAGCTCACACCTTCAGCGTGGAACACGGGAGAGTTTTGCAACCTCCGCTTCAAGGCACTGGACCCTGAACTGCGCCTTCGTCTTCCACGTAACTTAGAACGTCGCGACGCAACACTGTTATGCCGTTTATGGATCGGTGTTGCATTTACCAATTACTATGATTTCCGGATGGGGATGGCCGACAGCCCTGCCTGTGAGAGCTGTGGTTGTGAGGAGACCATCGCTCATCTTCTCTGTGAGTGCCCTGCATTTGCGAGTGCAAGACATATACTGTGTTGTGCCCTGGACCGCCTCGATCCTCGCCCATTAACAGAGCAAAAGATCCTCGGTCCGTGGCCACAGCAGTCGACTGCCCTCAAGGCATACAATGCACTCTTTGCCTACTTGAGAGCGACTGGATTGAGTGACAAATTGTGACAGCGTTGTGCGTGTGTGTGTTATGCCTTTTGTCCCTTCTCTCTTCCTCCTTTTAGTCCCCTAATCCCTCTTCCCCAGTGCAGGGTAGCCAACCGGAACCCCTTTCTGGTTAACATCCCTGCCTTTCCCTCCTCCTCTTTATCTATCAACATTGTGACATCACCGAAACTCCCCTGCGTCCACATATTCGTTATCAGTAGTTAGTTCACTAAACATCAAGAAATTTTGATGAAATTCGGTGACGTCTGCGACGTTTCCAACACTGACGTCTAGAACGGCTCCTACTTCCAACACTACACAGCTGGTCGCACGCATCTATTGTTCAGGAAACCTGCCCCTGTAGGTGTACTATCCGAGAACAGAGTAACTGACCTCCCCCCGCTCCCCCTCGATGTTCAGAACAGTGGTGAAGTGCACGCAGGCGTGACCTGATGATACACTACTGGCGTCGAGATCGGCTCACTGCGCAGGTCTCGCCATCAAGAGTGCACGGACAAATGGCGCCTACAGGCCATGCGTCACCATTCGGAACTCGAAGGGGATTTCAGCTACTGTTTACTGCTGACCCCGATACTACGTGACATCGGACAGTGTGAAGTTTGCAACTAATGGCATTAAACTATCCGTAATGTCCCCCACCTCTATCTAGTTTAAAGCATTAACTTTTGCACCTTCTCCGAGTTTGTATGAAAATCACGACTTTCCTTGTCGTTGTTGTGATGACGAAGTGTTTTTATGGAGCAAGTTCATCTGTGGCGAACGAGCGCCCTGCAAAAAGAGCCCGGACACTCGGCCAGGGAAAGCTTGTGCCCATTCTATCATAGGAAGCTATCCTGCTGGACTGGGAATCAAACCACGCCCCTCCTGTTTGTGATACGAATACGCAAACCGCTAGGCCACCAGCTAAGCTAACACGGTAAGGCAAGTCCTAGCTGCGGTGCTGTTTCCATGGGGCACTTCGCATGTCTCAAGCATATGTCTACGGCTTGCCGAGCTTCCACATCATCAGCCGTTATTATGCTCTTCCAGATAACTTCCAGCATTCCGGCATGAAAGTATACTACGACACCATGTTTCCATCAGTGGCCTCCGGTACCTGCTGGCATTTATATGGGCAGCTTCGTCTGCGGAAAAATTCTAGAAAAAATAGTGGTTTTGACCCACATTTTGCAGCAGAACACACATTGTGTCGTGGCGTTCTTTGGTCAAGTTACGTCAATTAAGAATCGTATCCAGCCTTCTCAGCACCCATCCGATAAGATTAGACAACTCAATGAGCTCTTCAAAAACGTTTCAGAACCCAGCCAGGCACTGTTGAGGACAGCTGACAGGACTGAGCTTAAAAAGTTACCGGTGATCGAAAGGTCACGGTAATGGCGTCTATCGCGGAAGTAAATGTTGCTAGTTTTCAGTGACTATCTTAAATTACGCAATTAACTGCCACAGTTACGCCATGTCAATCATTTTGAATTTCGTCCGGAATGAATATGAAGCAAGTAATATCTTGGGTGAAAAAATGGGGAAGTGTTTGCCGCCTGGAAAATAAATAAGGAGGGCGATGAGTACGCGTGTAACGTAAAAAACGTTTTCTACGAAATCATTATTCGGTATAGCATAAAATGAATGCAAGCATGACTGCTCAGTTTGCATTAATATTGAAAGGCGTGTAAACTGCTGCCCACAGTGACTAAATCCCCCAGGTAAGCTTCTTGAATGAACGTAATATATCACTGAGCATGCTGCGCTACAAAATCTAGAATACATAAGGAAAAATGATTTCGTGTAAACCACGAACAAACTCGGGCCTTCGAGAAATTTCAAGAGCAGCCATAAAGCGCCAGTGAATGGCGACACTGGGAAAGATTTTGCCGCGGATAAGTTGAGACGGCTCGATTGTTTGGTACAGCGTTGCATTAAGGCTTGCAGGTTTTTCCGCTTTCACGCGTCACCCAACCTCTGAGGCAGACCTTTTCCGCTTGGAAATTACCAAAGCCCTAGACTTCCTTGTTTCTTCATTACCTAAACATTCACTGTAGATACACGTTAGCGTCCACTCACATACAGTTGTAGATAACGTAATGCAGTGGTACCGTGTGAGATTAGTTACCCAACGCTATCTGTATTGCACTGAATACGCATAGAAGAGCTCCACTAATATTTCAGTTCCGCGTCAGAGGCTCTCAAAACAGGCCGTCCTTGGAAGGCACGCAGTGGCGGCGACGTTTCAGCCTGTTCAAGATCAAATGGCACCTACCGCCTATGTACTCGTTTGCATATTTTATCATCATCCTGTGCAGTGGAGACACACTTTTCGTTTCTTGTCGCGTATGTAGAATAGACGTTCTGCAATCAAGCAAATGGGATCTCGCATGAGCTATTTATGGCGTTTTCTATATGCAGCTGTGCCACATAGTGCCAAAGCGCCAGACGCTGGCAGTATAACACGCTGGGAAGAAGGCTGCTTGTTAAGTTTTCTCTTTTTTCATATAATTTGCGATATTGTCGAATTTGTTGAAATGAGATATCATGTTCAATCAATCATTTGTTCAAATTTTGTGAAATGTAGGCTTCAAGCAAAAATTTGGAGGACGTTCAAGCTTCGTCTTTAAGAGAGCGGTTGCAGCGTTGCCGATGAGTGCACCGAACACCATCGCCCATTCGGCAGGAAACGTGGCCCGTTGAACGCCGCTCTCCCATATCTCGGTGCACACCAGAACTTGGCCGTAAGGCAAGGAAAATGACATGAAAATTGCTTTTAAGGAAACAAAATGACGCATGTCTCATGATTCTCACTGGACACCAGTACCGCGCCGAATAGGAAAGAAAACCCATTCCCTTACGGAGCGGTTCAAGTGCACACCGAGGTGCGCCATTTTTAGCTCATTTCCAACGCCACCGATGACGACACGGGCTTTTCTGCGACACGAGCTCCTTAACGCTGTCGCGTTAGTAAGCGCATTCGAAATTGGGGTTGCGTGCGAGTGGCTGCAGGCATTTTGTTTAGACTGCATTGCGCGCGTATACAAATGCTTGTAGGCGACGATTTCAGAACCACAGTGCAAGAAGCTGGCAGTTTAAGAAGCGCCGAGGAAAGGCTGCGACTGTGGACGAGTGGTCCAAAACAGTGGTGGGTTAAGCTAACGAGTTCGAGCTACTGCGCGTTTGATTGACGCTCGGTACTCGTTGCTATAGCTATGGTTTGTTTAGGAGCGTCCGCTCCTGCTACTTGAATAGATAGAAACAACTTTTATTAAACGAAAAAAAATGTTGATGTGTGGTTCCCTACTAGTCCAGGAGTCCACAGGCTTGTGCTTCACATAAAGCTCGATTCAATAGCTATTTCATGGCGGCGGGCTGAGCGGTCTGTAAAGCAGCCTTCCGGGAAGAATGAGTGGGATTAGGGGGGGGGGGGGGAGGGGGTGCTGCCTGTGGGGTAGGACATTCCCTAAGGTAGTGGAAAAGTGTGGATCTCGGAACGCCGCAGGTGCAACAAAGAGGAGGAAAGGTGGGGTGAAAGCATGAGAGACATTAGGGTGAAATAAAGCAGCCCGTATACGTTTGCCAAGGACGCGTGCGTGCGCAGTGAATGTCAGATTGACCAAACAGTAACCACGTTACCACACTATATACCATAGCAAGAGTGGGCGCGAAGCGCATGAGCTGATACAAATAATTTCGATCCGTTATATATGTGGAAGTATAGCGGCCATCGAAACAGGACCCTGGGAATACCATTTGCATAAGATTTGGGGGCCATCCTTTGGTCGCTGAATGGTCGAAGTGGGTCATATGACTTGGCATCTTCCTGATAATAAAATTACTAATCGAGTTGAAGTCACAAATGTGTGTTGGATTCGCAACGGTGTCCTTTCCGCCCCCAAAAGTGGCATTCTGAGGCCCTTCAGACGGCCATTACGGCCGAACCGTTTGTGGCAGGGGGATCCGGATGGTTGCCAAACAATTCCACGTGTTGTGATGCACAAGCACAACAAATCTGTAAACTAATATAATGAGGATATATACCGCATATAGCGAGGGTGGCTGTAAATCGCAATTATAGCGCAAAATCTATAAGGTAGATAGCGCTGCATTCGCCATAGGAGGAACGAAAAGACACATCCGCGGGTGTTTCAATTTGCTCTTCTCCACGTTTTCTGAGCTCACACTTGAGGCTTCCGTAGTTAACAATCTTAGGCTGAAATATCGAGGAATACCTGTTTTACGAACTGTTGAGCGTACACCGGACAACGAATTATTTTTCGTATATTTTTTCTAATACCAGCGCACTCATATGTCATGAACAAGAAAATTTTTCAGCTGATTACCTGTCACACAGCTGTCGTATTTGACCATTTGTTTCCAACACGAAGTGCGCATTAGAGCGCCCCAACAAAATTTTAAGGCAGCAGATAAACAACGAACCCGGGGATGGTGTGCAATGCTTAGCCGTTAGGTCCCTGAAAATTTTGAAGCGAAAAGCTTCACTACGCCAGTCAACACCCCGTTTCGCGCCAGCCGGCGAATGTCGGAGCACGAGTGACGTCACACACGGCGCAGTTCTCTCTCTGTCTCGCTCCCTAGTCACTAGTGCGCGTGCGCCACTAGTAGCACCGAGCCACAAGTGTTCTGGCGCTGCGCAGCGCCGCGCCTTTCCTCAAAATCCAACCTTCGATTTTCAGTTTTCTCTTTCCTCTTTCTCTCCCTCCTTTATCCCTCTACGGCGTGGTTCGGGTGTCCACCGAGACATGTGACACGGTTACTGTGCCATTTTCTTTCCTCAAAAGCCAAACAAAAGTGAGCCAACGGCGTTCATAGAGTTCATTGGCGTTGACAACTTTGCGAAGAAAGTTCATTTTCAGGAAAGGAAAGGCGAACTACCGGCTCCGTGGGCCACTGGAGGCCTCAATCTCGCTTTCGCTTGGTATATACTGTATTAGCTGGGCTAATACACATTAATTTTTGGGAAGGATCCTTGCTCATTGGAAGACAATCGTGGTGGTAGTGATTTTAATAAAAATAATAGTAAAAAAGAAGGAAAAGATTACTATTATTTTTAATAAAACCACTACCACCACCATTGACTTCCAATGAGCAAGGATCCTTCCCAAAAAATTAATGTGTATTAGCCCAGCTAATCCAGTAATAATAATAATAATTGTTTTTTGGGGAAAGGAAATGGCGCAGTATCTGTCTCATATATCATTGGACACCTGAACCAGCTAATCCAGTAATAAAAATCGATTTTCAGGATAGGAAATGGCAGGGAAACTCTCACGTATCTCGGTGGACACCCATATCGAACAGTAATTATGGGGTAAAGGAGCATATGGAAGAAGAAACGATGTCTAAACGTGCACTGACATTGCACAGCACACAGGCGCCTTTTGCGTTTCGCCTCCATCCAATAAGCGACCGCCGCGATCGTGTTCGCACCCGGGTACTCCGGCTGAGTAGCCGAGCGCCCTAACCACTGAGGCACCGCGGCGGGCAGGCGTCTCTGGGCCTTCTTGGACAATGCCAGCGTCCAGAGAGGTCTTGTTTAGACATTCCACCATGAGTGCGACTAGCAGCTCAGTAATTTCTGAAAAGTATTCCTCGCTGGACACAAACTTCAGGAGAGTACCGAAAAAGTGGGGTTGACTATGAAGTTTTCTGGGGAATTTTCCTGGGCGTCAGACGCTATTTCAGACAGACAACACCGCGTGGATGATGTTTTGGATATGCGTCTATCCTCTGAAAAATAGAGTTTCGGATAAATTGTTACCCGCCGCAGTGGCTCAGTAGTTAGAGCGCTTGGCTAATGATCCGGAGTTCCCGGGTTCGCACCCGACCGCGGCGGCTGCGTTTTTATGGAGGAAAAACGCTAAGGCGCCCGTGTGCTGTGCGATGTCAGTGCACGTTAAAGATCCCCAGGTGGACGAAATTATGCCGGAGCCCTCCACTACGGCACCTATTTCTCTTTCTTCTTTCACTCCCTCCTTCATCCCTTCCCTTACGGCGCGGTTCACGTGTCCAACGATATATGAGACAGATACTGCGCCAATTCCTTTCCCCTAAAAAAAATCAATTATTATTATTATTATAAATTGTTAGGTTCAGCTCTCCAACGATATATGAGACAGATACTGCGCCATTTCCTGTCCCCAAAAATAAATTATTATTATTATTATTATTATTATTATTATTATTATTATTATTATTATTATTATTATTATTATTATTATAAATTGTTAAAACTATTCGCCAGGAAAGACAAAGGAATATGATCATGGCCGTATGTTTCAGAAGGCTGTGCTAAAGCGTAGCTGTATGTTAAGTGTTACTACTAGAGACAATATCCTTTATCACATGGCACTTCGTGCTTTCGAGTAACATGTGTTACTTGAAAAATTCATTATTATAATATGCCAGAACGTTTCGTCTACCATGAAGCTGACATATTTCGTTGTCGAGAATTCCGGCTCCGATGCGTATTAATATTTCGTTCGGTTTATGAAGACAAGTTTACACATGTCCCATAGACTCAAATATGATTGAATCATTTAAGGTTCCTGTTCTGAGGACTCCTATATTGCACACATACTTCAGAGATATTCTTGAGGCCTGTCGAAATCTCCCTTACTTTGCGCGTTCGTTGAGCAAGGGCATTCACAAAACTACGAAGAGTTTTCAGTGGCAGAAGAGCCTTCTCTTCATTTTTTTACGCGACTCTTGTCTCCTCCTCTGTGTTCAGATGATTATTTAACTTTTCTACTGCGCAATATCCCTTTAAGTTTACATTTACAAAATAGTGTACGTACACTTCGAGCTAAGGCTTTCTTGCAAGTGTGCTTTATGTGGCGATAATTTCTTTGTTTAAGAGAATTTAGCAACCTTAAGCTTGCCAACGCAGCTGATTTTTATGCGAACTTGCTAAGGCCGCAATGAATGCTTCGCAAAAATTGTTAACTCACTGCACGCCTTCTGCCATTTTTTTGCCTACAAATTTTCCAGCCGGGCTACGGTTTTTTCGCGGATTTATTGAATCATATTATTTTTAAATAACTGCATTCCACAATTCTTATCGAGGGGGGCTTCTTCAACGCGGTTGTTTTATTATTACAGATTCCAACCGTTTCAAGGGTTCAAGCAAATCTTCTATATGTGTGCAGAAATTTAACCATATTGTGTTTATCATTGTAAAAAAATTAAGAATTAGCTTTCTGCAAGCCTGCATGGATAATTTTCCTCAAAAGCATTTGTTTCCAGGTAAAATTATATTTGGAAACCGAGAATATATGTACACTATATGCTCCTTTTCAAAAGTTTTATTCAGGTGAATATTTGACTGAACAAGCCTGCGTGGATAATTTTCCTCAAAAGCATTTGTTTCCAGGTAAAATTATATTTGGCAACCGAGAATATAGGTACACTATATGCTCCTTTAATAATAATAATAATTGGTTTTTGCGGAACGGAAATGGCGCGGTATCTGTCTCATATATCGTTGGACACCTGAACCGCGCCGTAAGGGAAGGGATAAAGGAGGGAGTGAAAGATGCTCCTTTTCAAAAGTTTTATTCAGGTGAAAATTTGACTGAAGAAGCCTGCGTGGATAATTTTCCTCAACAGCATTTGTTTCCAGGTAAAATTATATTTGGCAACCGAGAATATATGTACACTATATGCTCCTTTAATAATAATAATAATTGGTTTTTGCGGAACGGAAATGGCGCGGTATCTGTCTCATATATCGTTGGACACCTGAACCGCGCCGTAAGGGAAATGATAAAGGAGGGAGTGAAAGATGCTCCTTTTCAAAAGTTTTATTCAGGTGAAAATTTGACTGAACAAGCCTGCGTGGATAATTTTCCTCAACAGCATTTGTTTCCAGGTAAAATTATATTTGGCAACTGAGAATATATGTACACTATATGCTCCTTTAATAATAATAATAATTGGTTTTTGCGGAACGGAAATGGCGCGGTATCTGTCTCATATATCGTTGGACACCTGAACCGCGCCGTAAGGGAAATGATAAAGGAGGGAGTGAAAGATGCTCCTTTTCAAAAGTTTTATTCAGGTGAAAATTTGACTGAACAAGCCTGCGTGGATAATTTTCCTCAACAGCATTTGTTTCCAGGTAAAATTATATTTGGCAACCGAGAATATATGTACACTATATGCTCCTTTAATAATAATAGTAATTGGTTTTTGCGGAACGGAAATGGCGCGGTATCTGTCTCATATATCGTTGGACACCTGAACCGCGCCGTAAGGGAAATGATAAAGGAGGGAGTGAAAGATGCTCCTTTTCAAAAGTTTTATTCAGGTGAAAATTTGACTGAACAAGCCTGCGTGGATAATTTTCCTCAACAGCATTTGTTTCCAGGTAAAATTATATTTGGCAACTGAGAATATATGTACACTATATGCTCCTTTTCAAAAGTTTTATTCAGGTGAAAATTTGACTGAACTTTCGATACCGAGCCTCCTGCTCAATTGGCAGATGTTGAAGAGGAGTCTATGGCTTGTGCTACATATTCCATAGATTAAAAAAAAAGAATCTAAAACTGGCAGATAAACATAAGCATCTTTATGCCTGTGTTAGACCCTCTTGCACAGTGAAAGCTTGTGTCTCGCGATTAACAGGAGATTGCTACGACAGCTACCAACGACCCGAAGTCTCACATTGTAAAACGGCAGCCTCGTTCCAGCATCACATATTCCAGTGGCCACGCGCCAGGCCCAACCGGTAGCCGTCTTACCGTCTCTCCACACGTGCAGATGTGTGTGGTGGTGGTGGTAGTGGTTTTTTTTATGAAAATAATACTAAAAGAGAAGGAAAAGATTTTTGGCTAGCCCCGCTATCTGCCATCGATGCTGAAGCCCCTGGTGGCGTGTTGAGCAGATAAGGCGGAGCAGATAAGGCCTTATCTGCGTGGTGTGTTGAGCAGATAAGGCATTTTCTCGCGTAGCTCAGCACGTGTTACTCTGTCTGCATTCACTTGTTTTCTCTGAGGTCCAGCGCGGCACGTAGCTTACATTAGCCTTTTTATCCATCTTTCCGCACATCACTGTGCGAAGATATTAGGGGTGCGCATTCTTTAGAACGAAAATTCTTTTCAGCAGTGCTGAGCATCGTACTTGCGTGCTGCTTGATTGTTGACGACTCCACTCCAACTAATGAGTAGTAGTAGTAAGTGATTTTATTAAAATATTAATAAAGAGGATGGAAAAGATTTTTGCAAGCCCCGGCCTCTGCCATCGATACCGAAGCACCTGAGCTGGGGCAGCGGAAATATAGGATAGCAGGCAGAATGGAGAAATGAAATGAAAGAGGTGAGGGGACCGGAAAGCAGGATCGGGGAGAGCTAATATACACAAAGTATTTACACAATAAAAAATGTGTACAGGTTGTGCGCTTGAGTAGTTAATAAAAATATAGTTGGCTTTTTGGGAAAGTAAATGGCGCACTATCTGTCTCATATATCGTTAGACACGTGAACCACGAAGTAAGGGAAGGAGTGAAAGAGAAAGGAAGAGGTGCCGTAGTGGAGGGCTCCAAAAACTTCGACCACCTGGGTATCTGTAACGTGCACTGACATCGCACAGCACACGGGCGGCTTAGAGTTTGAGTCGCTCCGGGACGTGGCACGAGTTCACGCCGCATCTTCGTTACGACACTTCTCCGGTCATGCGGCGCGTTCTTCTGACGTCTCTTGAGGGCGCTCTCTCTTCGTCGCTTGGTTTTTCGTTGTTGGGTTTCTTTCGCGCTGTCCATAACGACTACAATACTTTGAGGCGAAGCGCATATATAGATACCTCCGGCGAGGCGACACCACCTCTCCCTCCACCGCAGCGGAGCACATCTGGTGGAGCGAGCGGCGACGGCAGCGGCGTCGACGGCGGCGCCATCTGTTGGAGTGCGGCTGCGGCGTTGCTATGGAAAGACGGCTCAAGGTCATTCGTCAGCCACTTCTTACGACTGCCTGCATACGGCATACGGCATACGACGCGAAGAGGCGAATGGCACGATCGCTGGCGTAGTAAAGCTTTCGCTATGAAAGTGTAGATTTTTAAGCAAAAATGTTCCTGATTATGCTGCGGACCTAAATAAGAGGAGGATAGAGAATAGAGAGCAGCGAGTGTGTTTTAGTTCATATATTACTATCTGGCCAAAGAAAGGTTTCTTCTCTCGCTCTCTCTCTGTAGGATTAAAGGCCTATTGTATCGGTACTGTATAACACTTTGCAGCTCTCTCCTAACATTCGCCTCTTCCTCACTGTATGCACTCCAGAAATTATCCCCTGTTTGAGGTATTTTTTGACAGAGAAAAATAAATTTTCTGACAGGCTGCATTGAGTATTTATGCAACTTGGAATATTTGTGAGGGAGCTTGCATTTCTAAACTCAAGGTTAAAAAATAAGGGATTTTTTTCTGCATTATTAAACGAAGCACCCGGTACATAGCAATGCGTCTAGAGAGGTAAGGTTTTTCCGAATTCAAGGCAGATGTTGGTTCTATTCGCATTACCCGAGTCTCGTTTTTGTTGGCTCCACTAAAACATCGAAACCAATTCTCGCTATTTCCTCTGCGTGCCGTGGCCATGGCGTAGCATAAATTAAAGAGTGGGCACTCGGGCCCTCTCGCGGCCGAATTCGGCGTTGTGCCAAGTCCGCCAGATCACGCTGCACGCACGAATAAAAAAATGTGCATTAGCTCAGCTAATCCAGGGTATACAAAGCGAAAATTTTGGCGTTCATTGGCGTTGGCGTTTACAAATTTCTAGACAGCGATGGCTTTGAGGAAAGGAAGGGTGCATAACTGGCTCCCTGGATATGCCCCATAACTCGCTCCCTGGATATGGGGATGCCTCATTCGTACTTTGATACATCTGGTGGTGGTGAGAAAGTAATTTGGCCTGAAAGCATTAGCGCTGACAGCGCTTTGGCTGACATGCGACACTGCAGCAATAGCTAGGACGCAGCGTTCATTTGGTGATTGATCTCGCGACCAACCATTAGCTGTTTGCCACCTCCAATGATGAAAGGGAGGGCGCGCTGCCTGGTAGTGGTCTAAACTTTATTACATACAGGGGAATTTAGGACGCACAGGTCCTTGGGCCCCCGCACGGCCCCACTGCACTCAAACGTTCATGTCCCGGAGGCTCATGACGCAGGCAGCCCGGCCTGTGGCGATGGCTTGCTTGGCCGGGACCTCGGAGCGCAGTAGGATCTCCCAAGCCTCCCAAGTAGTAAGGTGCTCCAGGCCCCGCGGGGGAGGAACCGGCGGGCAGAGGAAAATGATATGATCGAGAGTGGCTTTGTGCTGGTTGCAGAGGGTACAGGAGGGGTTCATGTGGACTTGGCGATAGCGCGAGCGCATATAAGGGGAGTGTAAGGTGCGTGTTTGGAGCCGCCTCCATATTGTCTGATGATAAGTGTCGAGGGAAGGATGGGGGGGGGGGGGTATAGTGGACGCTCGGCTATGCAGGCCTGCGTCAGTTCACTGAAGGAATGCATGCGCTCCCGTGAGAACCCCAGATCGGAGGCCGCACATCGCACAGCACACGGGCGCCTTAGCGTTTTTCCTCCATAAAAACGCAGCCGCCGCGGTCGGGTTCGAACCCAGGAACTCCGGATCAGTAGTCGAGCGCCCTAACCACTGAGCCACCGGGGCGGGGCGGCCTATGTATTCAGATCCGAAAACCCTGATAAACCTGACTCATCATCATCATCATCAGCCTTACTACACCCACTGCAGGGCAAAGGCCTCTCCCATGTCTCTCCAATTAACCCTATCCTTTGCCAGCTGCATCCACCCTTTGCCTGCAAACTTCTTAATCTCATCCGCCCACCTAACCTTCTGCCGCCCCCTGCTACGCTTACTTTCTCTTGGAACCCACTCCGTTACCCTTAAGGACCAGCGGTTATCTTGCCTTCGCATTACATGCCCTGCCCAAGCCCATTTCTTTCTCTTGATTTCGACTAGGATGTCATTAACCCGTGTTTGTTCTCTCACCCACTCTGCCCGCTTCCGATCTCTTAACGTTACACCTATCATTTTTCTTTCCATGGCTCGCTGCGTTGTCCTTAACCTAAGCTGAACTCTTTTCGTTAGCCTCCACATTTCTGCCCCGTAGGTGAGTACCGGTAAGATTATGCTGTTGTACACTTTCCTCTTGAGGGAAATTGGTAAACTGCCACTCATGATCTGCGAGAATTCGCCATATGCGCTCCACCCCATTCTTATCCTTCTAGTTATCTCCCTCTCATGATCCGGATCAGCTGTCACTACCTGCCCTAAGTAGACGTATTCCGGCACAATTTCTAGGCTCTCGCTGCCAATTGTGAACTGTTGTTCCCTTGCTAGACTGTTGAACATTGCCTTGGTTTTCTGCATGTTAATTTTTAGACCCATCGATCTTCTCTGCCTGTCTAACTCGTTGATCATGATTTGCAGTTCACCTCCTGAGTGACTCAGCAAGGCAATGTCATCAGCAAATCTCAGATTATTTAGGTATTCTCCATTTATTCTTATTCCCAACTGTTCCCAATTCAGGCCTCGAAATACCTCCTGCAAACATGCGGTGAACAGCATTGGCGATATCGTGTCTCCTTGCCTGACGCCCTTCCTTATTGGAATTTTATTGCTGACTTTATGGAGGACTATAGTAGCTGTGCAGTTGCTATATATATCTTCCAGTATTTTGACATAAGGCACTTCTACCCCCTGATTACGCAATGCCTGTATGACTGCTGAGGTTTCCACTGAGTCGAATGCTTTCTCGTAATCAATGAAAGCTATATATAGAGGTTGGTTATATTCTGCGCATTTCTCTATCACCTGATTGATAGTGTGAATATGATCTGTTGTGGAATATCCTTTACGAAAGCCTGCCTGATCATTTGGTTGATTAAAGTCTAACGTTGCCCTGACTCTATTAGCGATTACCTTAGTAAATACTTTGTAGGCAACGGATAGTAAGCTGATCGGCCTGTAATTTTTCAAGTCCTTGGCGTCTCACTTCTTATGAATTAAGATAATGTTTGCATTCTTCCAAGCTTCTGGTACAGTCGAGGTCATAAGGCATTGCGTATACAGGGTGGCTAGTTTTTCTAGCACGATGTCCCCTCCATCCTTCAACAGATCTGCTGTTACCTGATCCTCCCCAGCTGCTTTTCCCCTTTTCATTGCTTCTAAGGCTTTCTTTACTTCATCTTTCGTTACTGGCGGGATGACGCATTGCTGTGCACTGCTGTCTTTCTCATTAGCGCTCTGATTACATTGGGTACTGTACAGGTCTGTGTAGAACTCTTCGGCTACGTTAACTATCTTATCCATATTGCTAATGACATTGCCCTGCTTGTCTCTTAATGCATACATCTGGTTTTTACCTATGCCTAGTTTCCTCTTCACTGTTTTTAGGCCACCTCCGTTCTTTATAGCATGCTCGATTCTCTCCATATTGAACTTCCTTATGTCGGCTACCTTGCGCTTATTTATTAACTTTGATAGCTCCGTTAGTTCTATTCTATCGGTAGTGTTAGATGCCTTCATGTTTTGGCACTTCTTAATCAGATCTTTCGTCACCTGAGATAGCTTCACGGTATCTTTTCGAACTGTCCTACCGCCTACTTCTACCGACTATTCCGTCTGACTATTCAACCTGACTATTCAGTCTTAAATGATTTGAAAATACAACGATTCAAAATAAGTTCTTTTGCCGCACGCGGTTAAAAAACATAAGCATGTACAACCCAGAAAATGTTTGAGGAGATGGTCCTTTCGGTCCACTGTATAAAGCATCTCACACCACTGCAATGTTTCCTCAGCTGGATATGGGAAACTCTCTGGCATACATTTTCAGTTGTGTTTGGTGCTTTGAAAGGAAATTTGTTTTAAGATGTAAATGCATCACTGTTGTGTACATCACTATTTTATTGTCGCTATTATACCGGCATACTCGTTTTAATGTTTGTACCTTGAGCCACCTACTTTTCGTCCCTTGACCTCCGTAGTGGGTATTGGGAAATAGAGGTTCAAGAAGGCGACCGAGAGAAGACTGCCTTTATTACTGCCGGTGGTTTGTGCGAGTTTAAGGTGCACCCTTTTTGCTTCTGCTCGGCCCCTGCCATATTCCAACGAATGATGGACACCGTGCTTTCTGGCCTGAAGTGGCAGTCGGGCCTCGTATATCTCGACGATCTCGAGATCTTCTGTGACACGTTCGATAAGCACCAGCAACGTTTGAGTGCTGTTTTTTAGGCCATACGTTCCACCGGTCTCTCCCACTCAGGACAGAAATACCATTTACGCTTCATGAGTTGAAGTTTCTTGGTCACATTGTCAACGCTCGGGGTGTTAACCCAGACCCCGTAAATACGGAAGCCGTAGCTGAATCCCCAAACCAAAAAACAAACGGAGCCTGCGTCGTTTCTTGGGCCGCTGCGCCTACTATCGCCGGTTTGTTCACAATTTCACCAAGATAACTGGGCCTCTGACCTGCCTGACGAAAGACGCTGAACCCTTCTTCTGGGGCCAGGACGAGGAAAGAGCCTTCAAGCAACTCAAGCCCATTTCCAATGTACGCCTATACTTGGCCACTTCGACGAAGAGGCCGACACGGAGATGCACACTGATGACAGTAACGTTGGTCTCCTTGCGGTGCTTGTTCAACGGCAGGATCGTCTAGAACGCGTGATTGTGTACGCCAGTCGCAGTTTATACCGTTCCGAAGTCAATTATTCCACCACGGAAAAGAAATGACGGGCTGTGGTGTGGGCAGTTACAAAATATCGTGCGTTGTTGTATGGCCACCCGTTTCGGGTCGTCAGCGATCATTCACTGCGTTGGCTGGCGAACCTGGAAGATCCCTCTCGGCGGCTTTCACAGTGGGGCCTTTGCTTACAAGAGTTTGATGTCACCATCGTCCGCAAGTCCAGCCAGAAACACATCAATGCTGGTCTTTCCTGCGCTCCTATTCCCTGCCCCACGGACGAGTCCGACGGCGATTACGCATTTCTCGGAGCTGTCACCACGACCACCCTTGCCCACGAACAGAGGGACGACTCCGAACTTTTGCCCCTCATCGAGTACGTCGATGGAACCGCTCCATCTTCACCTTGACTCTTCAAGCGCGGTGTGTCATCATTTTCCTTGCGATGGTGTCGTCTACAAAAAGAGCTACGGCCCAGCGGACACTATCTATCTACTTGCAGTGCCTACAACGCTTCGTGACGAAGTTCTGCTTGCCTGCCACGACGACCTTCCTTCGGCCCACATCGGGTTTTCCCGCACGTTGGCGCGCATGCGCCACAAGTACTACTGGCCCAGGCTTGCTGCGGTTGTCCACCGAAATGTGCGAACCTGTCTTGAGTGTCAGCGCAGGAAGACGCTGCCGACTAAACCAGCCGGGCTCCTGCAGCCTATCGATCCCACGCACCTTCCATTTCAACAGGTCGGCGTGCACTTACTCGGTCCATTTCCAGCGTCTTCCAAGGGTAACCGGTATATGCTGTTGCCACCGGCTACCTTAGCCGCTACTGGGAGAACAAGGCTCTTCCTCGTTGTACCGCCGCAGAAGTTGCTCTATTTTTCACTCACAAAAATGTGCTTCGTCGTGGAGCCCCAACAGTCGTATTAACTGACAGGGGAACCGCGTTTACATCGGCACTTACGAGCGAGGTACTTCGACTCAGTGGCACCAGCCATCGCAAGACTACAGTTTACCATCCGCAAACCACCGGACTGATTCAGCGGCTTAACAAGACTATTGTCGATATGATTTCTATGTATTTCGACGATGACCATGCGAACTGGGAACGGATACTGCTTTACATCACGTTCGCGTGCAACACTAGCCTCAACGAAACGACGCGATTAACTCCATTCCATTTGGTGCAGTCGCGAAGCGTTTCGCATGCTGAACGCCATGCTTCTTCCAGATCCTACTTCCACTTCTGTCGTGGACGCTGACCAATTTGTTCGTGACACCGAAGCCGCTCGCCAAGTTGCTCCACAGCGAATCCGGTGCCAGCAACCACGCGATGCCGAGCGTCACAACCTACGCCGCAGGGAGGAGTTATTCACACACCTGGTGACCCATTCTGGGCGTGGAGCCCGATCCGTTTGCGAGGCCGATTTGAGAAGCTTCTTCGCCGTTACTTTGGTCCATACCAGGTGTTACGCCACCTCAGCGCGGTGATCTACGAGGTGCTTCCTCAAGAAACTGTCCGGCTGCCTTGACAACTGCCGTCCGAAGTAGCCCACGTGGTCTGAATGAAGCCGTATTACTCCCCTTAGCCCCTGTCCCCCGAAGCCGCTCGCGCCGATAACGTTCCGCCTTACGTATGTTTTCCCTCGTGTGCGGCAGCGAGCCGATGCGTCTTGTAAGGGAGGGGGGCAATGCCACACTGCTGACTTACTGCTGACACTCTGCCGGCGCCACCTGGTGGCTGAACCTGTCTCCCAGCGGGTTACCGAACGTCTTCTTTGGCTCGAATGAGCGCGGCTGTTCGACAAGTGTCGCCCCTGTAAACGGCTTTGCTTCCGGCTTCCTGCTACGTTTGTCGGTGACAATATTGAATAGTGGCTCAAAAGTTATTACTCCGGAAAAAATAAATGCAGTGTGTGCTGATAAAAGTATATTGGATTTATGGTTTTGAATTTTTTGCCAAACAATGTAAGTATTTCAGTGATCACTTCAGTACTCACGTTGTTCATATTTTCATCTTGTAGTTGTGGAACAGGTGTTAAGACTTCACAGTGAGACACTTGTTAGGTGGCCTATGTATTCAGATCCGCAAACCCTGATAAACCTGACTATTCAGTCTTAAAGGATTTGAAAAGACAACGATTCAAAATAAATTCTTTTGCCGCATACGGTTAAAAAACAAAAGCATGTATTCTTATGAGCACGGTTATTAATTGTTGCTGCCTCAATCATGGTACATACCCACGGTGGGAAAATAAGTATTGGTTTTTAATGTTGTTCCCACCATCATCATCTTCAGTCATTCCTTTTTTCAGTACCGTTCTCCATGTCAGGATTCCTTTCTTTGTTCTTCAAAGACCTGGCAGTTCTTTCCACGAAAGCATATATTTTAGAAGAAAGGAAAGAGGAGGAGACAGCAAATAAAACGTCAGTTCAAAGAAGAACATTTCCCAAAGGGGGAAATCAAAACGTCATAAAACGAGCACATCTTGACCTTGGGGTCTTTTATTTCATTACAGGTACAAAACGTTTTCTCTATAATTTACCATAATAGATAACTTGCTAGAAAGAGTTAAAAAAAGCGTTGGTGTAAAGATCAAATATCGATGAGAGGCAATTGCTACACGCGCGTGAATATTGAGAAACTAAATAGCAAATCGCAATACAGGGCCTGAAATTAAGGCTCATTCTTGGTGAACGTCTTTTCCTATCCGTTTCCTACTCCTTTTAAATACCTTTATGTAGGCGAGTACCAAACCACCGAAGCATAAGTGCAAGTTCTGTGGCACTAGGAAAACGTATAAAAGAAAGAATTCCACGGTATCTGGCTGGCTCACTTCACTGCAGGTCGCAACGAATTGTATTCAGCATCTCCTGGAATTCCTCCCCCTATTGACAAGACCATTGTGTCATTGCCTCTCCGCTAGCAGCCGGAAACAATTAGTGATTGTTGTTAAGCCCTCTCCTCCCTAAGTTTTGTGAACATATAGAGGTTCGTGAACTTAACGATGCAGAACGAAGCCAAACCTGGAATTAAAATAGATCATGAATCCTATTTGAGGACATGCTTCCTCTGCAGTCCGCGTTGTGTGCCCCCCGACACCACGCTTGGTGCCTCTGGTTCGCAATATTGAGATATCACCTTTATTGCAGTAGCACCTGACGTGGACCTATTTCCGGTTAGCAATCTCAACTTGAAATCACGCTCACGTGGTTGTATGGTACAATAGAGCAAGAACTGCGTACGCGCTCATCGGCACGTGCGCTGGATGCCCATCTTCAATGCATTCGACAGTAATGTACGTCTGAAAAGCATCTTTAATCTATTCCACCCACACCTTTTATCCGGTCGATCTTTATGCAACACGTGTAATAGGGACAGGTAAAGACTGCGAGAAAAATGACAAAAAAGAAGACCACTAGCTTTGATTCTATAACACGGGAGTTCGCATACATTTCTGAGCATTTCCTGCACAAATGGGCATGAAAGGTTCTCGAAGCTGTGTGACAGACGGAGCGTTGTGAAAGCTCAATGGCACGACCCAACTAAAGAGCGAGACGGAAATATACCTAATTTTATTCGCTCTTTAATTTGTTTTGTTTTTCTAAACTAATGCGAGAAGAGCTCTTTTTTTCAGTTCCCGCATTCTAATAAAAGTGATGCTGCTGGGATAGACACTTCAAAAGTTTTTAGGCACGTGAATCTACGGCGTCCCTTTTTCATACACGAAGAATAATTTATTTATTTATTTTTATTTATTTAGGGATACTGTCAACCCTCAGTTGAGGGTCATTACAGGGACGGATGTGACACATTAACACGTTCATACAAGAATCAGCAGCCAGATACAAAAATAAATATGTACATGCAATACAGTGGCCCACAGATACAACACAGCATAGGATATACAGACTATATGACACGTATTCAAAAGTTCAGCCATCTGCCGCACGCACACACGCAAAATAAGCTGTGCAATTCATTTATTTTGTCGAAAGGAAGTGGTCCATCGCGATGTCGCTCTTTTCAATTTTTTCAATTTTCAATTTTTTAAACGACAAGGAGACAGTAGCTTGAAAAAAAGCAGGTAAGGCAGTAAAACGAACCATCTTTGTAAGCCAATTTCTAGGTAATGCTGAGCAGGAATACGCAATGAAATAAACACGAGCGGCAAGATTAATCTCAAAATAGAGCGTTCATAAAGAGAGCCAACCTCATGGCTCCCTTGGTGCCCCTGCTGGTGTATGATGGCCACTCGGAAAAAGGAAGGTTTTAAACCCTTTTGCCCAGTGAAACGAATGTGCTCTAAACCACCCTTCAGTACACGCACTATCTGATTTGACTTGGGCGGACAATGACACTGATCTTCAACACACCCCATCAGCATCCAAGTGTTGCTTTTAAAACTCAGTGGAACAAATAACGGAAGGAGTAGAAGCACTACTTGTGCTATGGTCATGCGTTTTAGGTAGATAGGCTGGCTGCATCTATTGAAAGAAGCCTCTCTGCCACAAGAAATTGCCATTCTCTGGTTTATTATTGTAATTCCAGTTCAGTTATGGCTGTTTAAAGGCAGTTTTATATTTTACCAAGAAGTACCCCCAACTGCAAGATGTACCATGTGTGGTACGGAAGAATATTTTGCTGCAATGCAGCAATCAGATGGCGTTCATGAAAACTGAGGTTAGAAAAGTTCTTTTTGGTCATATGGACTATGTGTAATTTTTAAACGAAAAATAAAACTGTATGCGGTAAGGAGTTGATGAAACACACTTCCGGGAACAAGTAATTATGATTTTAATCGTGGACAGTATACGTTTGTACATGCAGATCTCCTTAGCCTATTAAAAACCAGCAATATATAAATTAGGAATAATAAGGATACTCCTAGAAACTCCGAACGACGGTAAACTGAAGATTGCGGAATGCGCATTGCAAATGTAAATGAGCCAAACGCATATGTGTAAAAACAAGGAATGTATAGTCAAGACGTTGTTTTGTTTCTGGACGCATAGATTTTAATATGCGTAAAGTTGTCAACGCATGGATGACAAAGGATGTTACTCTCAATCTTAGACTTTTATGATGAGCTCTTTCAATCTAAGGATCGACTGTATAAGCTAGTTAGCGAATAATAATGGCTTATACATTGCTTTCTATAGCGCGTTGCGTTCAAATGATTATTTATTTATTAAGGCACATACAGGTCTGATTTTTGACCGATAGACGAGGGGAAAAACGTAAAACAGAACGAATAGTATAAAAGCACTGCAGGACCATCACATTATTCTCAACTGATATATAGAGAAAGAAAACATCTGAGTGTAAAAGGTACTTATATAGGCTGTCTTAAGTGTACCACTATTATTATTTGGTTCTGAAGTTAATTTCAGTCTTCCATAGTAGACGAATTAAGCTCTAAATTAAAGTATTATTGTTGCGAAAACTTCCTGCATGGATAGTGTAATGTACAGTCTTTGTCAAAAGTATGCAGCCCAAAGATCCAGCTTCTGAGCCACGCAGCGCGGTTCCGCGTATATGCTCAGGGACCCCATCTAACGAAAGCAAGAGGAACTTAAGTTCTCAACACTCCCAAGCGTAGGACTGTCAAGAGCCCGGCTACGCGGCTTGGCAGCAAACCGCTTGGACTGTACATGCCTTCAATCACTTTATGTACAGAAGTTCTTCTATATTGCCCTTGTTAAAATTGTTGCGTGAGTGCATTGTGCGGTCCAATTTTCTGTGTAGTGCGTATTTCAGAATGCTATCTGCCTTAAACACCTTGATGACGAGTCGAGTCGTTTTACTAATAATTGGGAAATAGGTTTGGTTTGGTATATGGGGGTTTAACGCCCCAAAGCGACTCAGACTATGATGGACACCGTAATGAAGGGCTCCGGAAATTTCGACCACCTGAGGTTCTTTAACCTCCACTGACATCGCACAGTACACGGGCCTCTACAATTTTGCCTCCAACGAAATTTAGCCTCCACGGCCTGGATCGAACCCGCGTCTTTAGGGTCAGCAGTCGAGCGCCGTAACCATTGAGGCACTGCGGCGGGGTATTTGGAAAATAAAAAATGACTTCCTGTATTTATATTTTTCCAAACAATTGCTAACCTTCATTACAAGCTAGTTTCATGTTATTGGTGTACATTTTTGCTTTGACCAACTAAAAGATTATAAGCTAGAAGTTTGATGTTCAGCTCTGTGTAGCTTATATTTCTCCTCTTAAAGAACAGAATCCTCAATGCCGAGGAGTATGTCTCTGTAATTCACCCTCCCTAAAAAATGCCACTGCTAAGAGTAACTCCCAGTAACGCATGGTTAGTTCTACTTTTCTACATGCATGTAGGTCTTCGTCAGACACATACTGAAATCCGCTATAATTCTCTTTATATGAGCCTTAAGCACAACTTTATCAATCTCTAGGTTCAAGATCCTCCTATCGCACCATTCATCAACTCTTATTATAGTGCTTTGAGGATATTTGTATTATCTACCATAGTTCTATTCCTAATACTATATAGATAGGAAATAGATATTAAAATTATTCCTTGGACTTTTCAGTCGACTATTTTTATGCTTATAAAGAACAGCGATTGACCACAGACACGTCCCTTGGGAACAACAGATCTAACTGTGAGTATGTCAGAAGCCCCGTCGCTAATCTTTACAGATTTTTTCTATCGCGTAACTGTACTCCAAGCCACTGGGCAATATAATATAAAAAGCCTATTTGTTATAATTTCTTTAGGAGTTTCTCATGCAGTACACTACGGAGTCTTTACAGAAATTCAAAAAGATCACATCCACCTGTCAACGGTCTTCAGTATTATGTAGGTGTAATTTTTTTCCACTTCTTTATGGAAAAGTAAGCATTACTAATAAAACAGTTCCAGGGCATCGTACTACGCCAAGTTCCTAGTTCCGATTGGCCAGCTTCTGCACTTCAGGACTGATTTTGTTGCCACCCGAGGCATAGACTCGCCAGAGATTTGCGGCCACGTAATGGATCTCTAGTGCATTCTCCGTTTTCAATCCACCGGTAAACCACCATCCCTCGCCAGCTATCTGTTGCCCCAAGAATCGATCTGCACCGACTAAGCCCTTCATAATTAAGTTCACCGACGGCCTTACCTCTCATGTTCTCGGTGACCTCTAACCTCTTAGGAAACCGCAAAAGCTCAGCAGATCATCTGCAACCATACTTAGCGCGCTCATGTGCTTGAGAAAAAATGCCAGCTTTATCCTCACTTCTACCATCTTTGCTCCTGTGGGTACCGTATATTTCTGAAATGTCTCTATGCCAGTCTTCTCTTTTTTCTTCTAGGAACCACTTACTAAACATGAGCTTCCCTTTCCTCTAGCAGCCTCATACAGTGTTCCAGCAGCCGTATAATGTTCGCTATCATGTGACGCGTTGAGCGAGATAATTATAAGCTTTAGAAGGGCAGAACCCTGCCAGAGTGGCCGCCATTTATTTTGAAAGCTCGTATAGCTTCAGGTGTCTTGAAAGTGTAAGAAAGAAACAAAGAGGAGAGAAATTACGGGACAAATAACGAGAGGAGAGTAGAGGCGACCATTACAATACACTGGAGCTGTACAGAACGTTAGACAAAAAAATGCCAGTGAACAGACAGCGCGCATTAGCTTGAAAGTGAAAGAACACATTACGCCACTAACTTTAGGCAGAGCGTGGCATCGGCGTTCTACGTGTTCTTTCTGCTGGAACTTTAATACGAAAATGCGTAATGTGGACGGAAGGAAATTGGCAGAACGAGCTATACCAGCACTAGCCATACAAAGGTCTAGGTAAGAGCCATATCGAGGTCTTGCCCGAGGCAAGAGGAAATTAAAAGCATCTCAATACTCTCGCATCTGCAGTGTTTTGTATAGTGAAAGTTTCAGTCACAGCTCTGGAGTTCTCCGTTTTCAAGTGGACGATGTCATGACGTCATGCATAGATGGCGGCAATATGAAGCCTATTCTTCAGTCACGTTCATCCTCTATAGTTTATTTTCAAATTTTCCGAGACCTCGGACCCTACCATTTATTTTCGGGCTATATTTCGACTGCCTGAAACGGGCTGATTTTATTCCTTTGGTTACTGGCAGCCGTCAAGTCTAATAAAGCTTTCTAATAGATCTTTCATGGCATCCGTGTAAGAGTACGACTTGTGACAACTGCTTTCACGACTGCCTTCCATAAGATATTGTGGTGCTTCTCTCATTTTTATCCAGACCTCCATCGCCTGGCATGTATTTCGGTCATGAAAAAAATGCACGGCTTTGCATGCCTGCCTTTGTGCACGCGTTCGCGAATTGCATATTTTACTTCTGAGTCCCTCGTATCGGCTTTGGATGTGATATTGGTAGAGTTTTTGTTTCACTTCGTCCTTCTGTGGAGCGTCCAACTTAAAGTGAAAAGATGAACGAAGACTATGAAATTAATAAAATGAATGGTAGTTAACTCATGGTGCCATAAAATGTAATGTGTGTGCGGCACCCATGTGAATTTGCATTACATTTTGCTTCTCAGTGTTACGCAATGGTGGCGACAATTGCCAGTCTAAAAAGTGTGCAACCGAAAAGTAAGAACGCTCTAGAGAGTACCCGGAACGAATTAATTCGAAAAAAACAAAAAGAACAATAGGCCGCAAAAGGCGAACGACCGGATAACGAAAAAAGGCATGCTCTTTCGGATATTGGAAACTGAAAACGCTTCTCTTCGCACAATAATGTTGGTCAGTTACCTCTGAATAAGTACTGCGTGCGCATGTTCACAGCACATAACAGAGAAGATAACTTAGCGGCATTGATAGTACTGCCTGAGAAAGCAAGACGGTGATTGCGTGTGAAAGATTCAAACATTTTTGCACACGCTTGGACAACTAAACAAAACTCACTGAGACGCCATATATTTCGTGCAGCCACCTTGCCGCTCGCTTGTTTTGCACACACTGTCTGCAATATATGTTATACCCCACTTTAGGCTCGAAAGTAAAGCATTGACAAGAAACGTATTCTTTCTATGCTTTCAAACAAAAAAAACTCGAGATAACGCCACTGCTTGAAAACATTTTCGTGTCTTAGCTTAGGGCAAGTTATATTGGGCCTTCAGTATTCCCTAGATAGCGATACCAACCCTGCGCCACACTTTGGAAAATAAACGGCAGTCTTGCTCGTGCCTTGTCCGGCTGTCTGCATGCAAGCGACAGCCAAAGCGCAGCAATCGTAGTTCTACCCTAGGTGCGGGACTGGTGTGTTTTGCAGACACGGCCGTTTTCTTCTGCCCTTCCTCCCACGTCACTGTGTTTGCATGCATTTGTTCGCACTCCTCGCCCGCGTGGAATGCTTTTCGTTTCCTTTTCCCTTATTCCCCTTCGCTCAGTGTACACCAATCGCGTGCGTTCTATTACGCCCCGCGGCTGTTTCGTGCATAGCGCGAAATTCGTGGTCCTTAGCACTTTTAAAGCTTACAGCTGCACTCCGAGTAATGAGCTTTTCTCCTTGATCATTTTTTATGCTCAACCTTTGCCGTTGTAGAGATACGAGCTGAAAGTTGGAAATCGAGAATTAAAGTAATTAGATAGTTTCCCGCCCACGGAAGTTTTTGTTTTCCACGATGTACAAGTATCAATTAGGTAAGCGTGGAATTAGTAGGGGTGTCTAGTTTTAACAAAAAAAGAGAAGGTTGGAAACCCTAACAAGAAGTGATGAAGCGCTAACCACAATCTCTAGCGCCTCCTTGGAGCCACGCGAGCACGTATCGGCAATGACACGACGCGCTTCTTTCCTTCTTTGTCGCTATTTCGCTTGCATATCAATTATATTCAGCAGCTGCAGAGCTCAGTAGAATGTAAATATCGTCCCTCTGTAGTTTCAGCTTAACATGTGCATGTCCAAGCCTGTACATGTCTTTTTTAGCATGAAGCAAACATGCATCCTTTTAGAGATGTGTCCATAAACGCCTAAATCAAATCTTAAGCTCTGGGGAGTGCCAATTGCTCTAACTCCGAATGGTGCTGAAAGGCGGTCTTAGTCCAGGTTGAAGGAAGTACGTGAAAAATAGGTACAGAGAAAATGGCTTTGATTTATAGCAAAAGTAGCAAGACTGTAGAAGGGCGCGCCAAAGTTGGTTTAGTTATAGCCTTTAAAAGAAGACAGCGTCTTCCATTATGTTCCTCCTGGTTGTTCTGACTTCAAGCTTTTAAGGAAATCGGGACCAAAAGTAGGTGTGCAAGCCACACAGCCCATTGATGCGCAAATTAGCAACCGAATGTTATTACGGCGAAAACTCGTAAGACAAGCATTAATGCTTAAATAAGAAAACAAATGCCCCAACAGAAAGGCGCTACTAGATTCCGCGTAATCACATCCTCAATCTGGTTTTCACACCTAAGTGTTAAAAAAGGTGTTCTTTGGAGTAAGCTTTCGGTCAATTGTTTTCACATCAATTTTGTGCGCCATTTTTGCCCGCAAGCTTTTTCAATGTCTCTTTAAAACAGAGACAGTGCAAGAAACTGTAAGAAACAAGCTTGCCAAGATTCTAATGTCATATATTTACTCCATTGTGTAGGTTACCGTGAGTACAATGAATTCGGTCGAAGTAGTGCTCCATAAATGTTAAGTAATAAAATCTTCCTTTTTTGCATGTTTTTAATACACTGCGCAATTATTTTCTCTTTTGCAAAGAAATTTCCAAACTTCATTGGTTTAGAATTTAGATATGTTGATACTTAGCTTGCTGAGGTTGCAGCGTCGTCAGCCTTGCCCTCTGAGGCATGCGAGGAAGCGACCAAAAAGAAGTCCAAGCTGTTGTGGAAAGGCTGCTCATTGATGGACACTAGGGACCTGCGAATACGACTGTTTTCGTGCGCCAAATCTGCGCACATCCGAAGCTACGGCCCATTCATCGCCGCCTGTGAACTCAAGCCGCCTTTCTTTTTTTCAGAGGAGGAGGAGGAAGAACATTTATTAAGAGCATAAATACGGGGTGGGTCAGTATGAGAACCCATTTGTCGCCATTATAATCCGGGCCCTCTCAAGCATGCAGCCGATTTCAGTCACACTCTGCGATGCGATAATACGACTTGCTAGATAGAATTATACGCTTGAGCCATACTAAACTATAGTTTGTAACGCTCAGTGCCTCAGATGTCATGAATATTGAGCACATGACTTTTAGTGAAGCATTTGGGCCAGACAGAATTCACGTACGGAAGCGCCGAGCTCTGCTCTATGGAGGATCTCATCTACCCGAGGACGAATTCTGGGGAAGACGAAAAGAAGATGCAAATTTATTTCCCATAGCAACGATTTTAAACATACGCCACTGTTCGTCACTCCAACCAGCGTTGCATGTGGTGGGACTCCTGCGTATAGATTTCTCCTTTTTGTTTCGCCCAAAGAAACCTTCTATCGACATTTGGAAGTGAAAACAGGTGGTCTTCAGAACGGTGTGCTTTTCGCTGCTGTTGTCGGCAAGCCTAGGCCAGCATCGTCCTAAGAAGAAGCTGCGCATAACTCAGGACTTGACGCCGAACATAAGTGCTGGTTTCCCACTAGCACGCGTTGTCGGGCCCCTCTCGGCTCTGCATGCGCAATTGGGGCTGTGACAACGCCTCTAATACTTCATCGTCCCCCTGTAGGGAATAAGTGACAAAGTCGAAAGTTGGCTTGCCTCCGTCCATCCTGCATAGGCCCCGTTTCAGCATTGCAGGAGATAACTAAGCTCAATTTCTCACGTTAAGTCTCAACCGCTTCGGGTTATAAAGCTACTAAAAGATGGGAAAGATGTGAACTCTGTGCTGAAAAACCGCGGCAATCAGAAACCGGGCTACCCAATCGAAGTCGCTGTATGTTCCACATCGGCCATTCCGAGGCTGATAAAAGTCCATTCACGTATTTGCCCACATTGGTGTCTTATGGGCTTGTTGACGACAAATGCAACATAAACGTGAGCATGGGAAAAAAGAAAGCCTAGTCAAGCCCAGTTATGCCTGCACAAGACTTCGGTAGGTATCACATTTGAAGTGGCGGAGCTGCAAAATGGCCAAGCGCACATTCTGCCTGCATCTGTACCTTGTAAGGTAATTGATGGCAGAGGAAACATATATAAAGAGTCTGTGAGGGGAAAAAACTTCTCAAGCCCATTTGGTGCTGCAGGTTCAATGACATGTACTGATATCACGAGCAAGCCGTTTCAGATATTGCACATTGTGTACTAGCATGCGCTCGAATTTTATGTTAACGAAAGAGCGACCTCGTTGCACTGTACAGTAAAACAAATCTACTTTTAATATTTCTCTCGTTAATTCCCGTAGATCATAATCCAGCTCTTTTTCCCAACCGGCGAATGCAGCGTCACCGCATCCTGCTTACGCACAGCTCGGTGTTTTTTCTGTAACTAGTATTCGCGTAAGCCTAGACCCACGCTATCTTTAACGCTGCGGCTGTCATACTGCAGGTTACAGCGAAAGGAGTCTGTACGTGCGAAACTTCCTCGCAGGTCGACCCCTTATTCTCATTAAAGCATGTTTCTGATCTTTCGATTCGGTATGTCCCTAGTTAGAGTTTCGCTTTCCGGACACTAGACTACTCAGTCGCCGAACTCCTTCAGCAGTAATTTCACTGCTGCCATCATATAAACGCAGTAGAGTTTTAGTAAAGCGTTATCGCATGGCGATGCGGCCTCCACCGTCTCTATCAGGCATGCACTGATCACGTCTCAGGGATTCTGCGCATTTGTTGTACGCTCCTATTTCTAGCCAGCTATAAGGTAGCAATATAACGTCATGCTAAAATCCCGTAATAACTACAGGGGGACACCGAAAATAATACACTTTGCAAACAGGCCTCACACAGAGAGGATATTCAGCATTCATCACGCATTTGCCCCGCCGTGTCTAAATGAAGAGATTCCGGCTTTTACTCTAGGCTGGCCTAAATTTGCAGTGCACTGACGTGAGAAATAAAGCAATCACATTGTTGCAGCTGGCACATCGTCTAAGCGGTCTTTCACAGTTACAGTGAAAACAGAAAAATCAGTAAAGCAGTTATGCGCTTAAGGATGGAAAACGCGACACAGAGCGAGCAAGAAGCGCAGGATGCCGGAGCGCATTAATGCAATTCACGTGCCTCCTTCACCTCTATAAAGCACGCGTTAAGTCGGTGACCTTTTAAACCAATGCGCTTAGGCATTTATGCTTTCAGACCCTAGGTACTATTTCACAATGGCTAAGAGAGGCAGTCTTTGAACACTTGCTTGTTTCGTGACATTTTTTTTCTGTTTGCTGTTGGGAAACTAGGACCCTTGGCATAATGTACAATTTTTTGTTCTCAAATTTCTGGTTTCGGTGTTGAAATCTCCAGAAAAGTACTTCCTGGAGAAGTTCCTTTTCAGGGAATCAAAAAATTCTAGAATTAGAGACGGACAAAAACAGAAACCTTTAACTGGGAGGAAACAATCTCATTGCAGAGCTTCACACGTCAGATTTAAGCACCGGTTTTGCAGCAGTACATACGGGGGTGGTATATTCCTAACAAGTCAATGAAGTAAGTAAATGGTTTTATCTTTGTTATTTCTTTAAACCCGATTCGAAGAATAAGGAGAAGGACTGGAAGTGACTGTTCGCTCTTGCCTTAAAATGTAAACCGGGCGAGTTCTAATAAAAAACTGGACACCACCGTAAACAAGCTTTCGGATACAACAGTTACTCCCTTGTGCATTTTTGATTTCTTATTTTTCTTGGAATATTATTGAAATCTTCTTTTATTCCCCAATAGTGCATCTTGTTCGGCTAAAGTTCAGGCTTACAGCACTCCTTCCTAAGCGGTTTTAAAGGTATTTCTTGGTCAAATAAGTTGTGTTCAGTTTTTTTAACAACTTAAATCGTTATTTTTAGCTTCCTAAGAGCGAGATTTCCTACTTGGAAAAGTTTGCAACGTACTTTATCTGCTTGTGCTTACACAGCCTATTTCTGGGCAATGTTTTCTCTGGCGGCTCTCTTTTGAGTTTATCACTTTATTGTTCTTGTTTATCCGAAGGTAATTTTCATACCGTTTTAGTCACGAAGTTCTTACGTTTCTACTAGCTGTTAGATAATCATCATAATTTAAGTGCGCTGTTTTTCTTATGCGATATGTTTATTTTCCTGCAATTTTTCCTCCTTATCAAACCATCCTTAAAAGGTTTTGAGGGATCTTCCTAATTACAGTTGACTCTGTTGTAATCTTCGAATTAAAGACTAACAGTGCGATCCAGTAAACATCAGGAAAGATAAAGAATAGCAGATTTTTTCACTTATTGATTAAAGGGCTGAAATTCGATTGGCAATTTAGCTTGCGATCATATTTAACCGTCCGACATAGTACATAGCTTGCGTTAGTCTTTTTGCAAAAAAGTTTTCTTTATAACTAAGATAAAAACTATGTTACATTCTTCCATCCAGTTTTAATTCATTTTGACCGCGTGCAAAAAGCACTTGCTCAAAAGAACACTCGGACAGTATTCTCTAAAGTGCTATTTTGTTACCATTCATTTGGTCATCTGTTATTAGTCACTGCTCAGATTACCAAGGAGCATTAGAGCAGACGTCTCCCTGCTCGAGACAGAAACATGCCCAAGATGCAACCTAATTGCATAAAACACCTGAAAGAAATCTTAGACAATTTGGGAAAATAACGGTTTCTTCGATTCTTTTTATTGCCCAAACGAAGGAACAAAACGCCGAAAGACGCGGGTTCGATCATGGCCGTAGCGGTAGAAATTAGATAGAGCGAAATTCCAGATTCCCGTGTACTGTGCGATGTCAGTGTACGTTAAAGAACCTCAGGTGGTCGAAATTTCTCTAGTCCTTCACTACGGCGTCCCCTATAGCCCGGGTTGCTTTAGGACGCTAAACACCCATAAACCTAACCAAACCTCTCCAACCTTTCTAAACACGCTGTCATTGAATTCGCACAAATTTATGAAACCACCGGCTTTACGTGATTAAAAAAAATATATCCAAAGAATTACTCTCGCTTAAGATAAAGAATGCTGTAAGAAATTTTTCACAAAACATTGACTATGTCTGGATCATCAGAAACGGTTTTATTCTGGGCGTCACGGTGCCTTTACAATAAAATCAATAAATTTCTGATTGTCGGGATGATTTTCCAAATCATAGGAAACAAAGCATAAAAAAGATGCAATAATAATGCCGAAAATAAAAATTTCAACTCCGTCTATTCAATAAGACATGCTGTGAAATTTTCGCAGCCCATTTATATGTTTGCAACATCTAAAAATAATATATGCTCTCTTGCTTGCACCCCTAAACGTATTATGTATGAGGATGACCCCAATATTTTTTCTTCAAACCATTAAATCCCAGAAATAAAAAAAAACGCTGTGAATTACTATATGCTCCGCCCCTAGGAATTATGAATTTAGAACAGTTATTGTTCAATGTTTATAAAAGAAAATGCTTGTTGCTCGCACAGTTAAATATGCGTGGGTATCTAGATAAACCTTTGATGGTTGGCAGACGGAGAGGTCATCAAAGCTGAAAAAAATTCAGTTTGGTTTGAAAAATGCTGCCCTGAAATTCTCATGTCGATATTTTGGCAGACGAACTCAGTAAAAGAGCTGGCTAAAATTTTAATAATTCCCACTTGTTTCTCAGTAGTGGCGAGGTGCCTTATCACGCACCCTTCTTTTCCAAGCTGTCCACCTGTGTTTTCATCTGCGGCACCCCTAAAATATAAAATTTCATATTATTTGCTTTGCATAAACCACTGTTAAGAATATTTGACGAATATCCCCACCGATCAAAAGATGCCGAACAAATCCACTTCACGATAAATTTTGCATTTGAAAGCCAACAATATTAAACATTCCAAAAGTGCTTCACAGAAATAAAAACCAGATGCTCTGCACTGCATCAACCTTTTCTGCGAATTTTCGCCGGAATTCATTTAGAAACTATACGACACCGCCCCGCCCCCCCCCAAATAAAAACGTATAATCGACGAGAGCATATAAACTCGTAGCGTTTTAAAGGACATGCTCGTATTTTCTGACCGCCGTGTGACTGGGTCGCTAAGCTTTCATAACAATATCAGCAGTAAATCGGTACCAATATCCCTAAGAAAAAGGTTTGCCTCTATTCGTTGAAAATGACATAGAAGTCACTTGCGCTTCTTTTATTTGTATCCCAAATTTGTATGCATACATATGTAACTGTATTGTGTGGGACAATTGCATCATTCTCGTACCTCTATATTTTATAATTACATTTTATTGTTGGCAAGCTTCTGACAACAATTTCAGAACTTTCTTATGACTGACTCTTAGTACAGTAAATGCCGCATTTGGATTTGCTCGCACATCCTGTTTATTTTATGTTACACCTTCATTTCTGAACTTATGTGCTTATCACTTTCGCTTTGAATGCTGTGCAGCTTCCTCTAAGTAATTTTTTTCCTGAACCTGCTATTGTGAACAATTCGTGCGCAAATTGTTGTTAAATTTCTTTTCCACCAAACTGCCTAAGGGACAAGAGGCACCCTAAGATAATTCAATGTTTTCTGTTTCTCCTTTTTATGTCTTAAAAACGAGCCAATCAATCAGATGAAAGAAAATATCCTCCTCTCGGTTGGCTGGATGAATAAAAAACGCACGGAATAAATTATTGAAAACAAATCGAAGAGTGTTTGAGGTATATCAATAATTTACTAATAAATGTAACAAAATTGTTCCTTTACTTTTTCGAAGAGTGTTTCCAAAACACCGTAATCTGAAGTCGTGCTACAAGCTGCTGCTGCTGCGACCAGTCAAGGGGGGTAGAAAACTCAGTGAGGTGATGGTTTACGTTCATGGGGCAGTCTACTTACTTCTTATATGGATTGCAAGATTGGAGGTAAAAGCAGTCTCGCTCCAAGGCTAGCTAAACGTTGCTGGATGCTTCATGTGTGACGCCATATCTGTTATTTTGTTGCCCACTCAGATGTCGTACTAGTTCATTCACTGCTGCCAGCAGTAACAGAAAATAATTATCTCGCCTCTTCTGATGTTGGTCACAGTGTGCAATTAGCTTACCAGCTCCAGGGTTCGACCCCGACCGCGGTGGCTGCGTTTTTATGGAGGCAAAACGGTAAGGCGCCCGCTTGCTGTGCGATGTCAGTGCACGGTAAGGATCCGCAGGTGGTCGACATTATTCCGGAGCCCTCCACTACAGCAAGTCTTTCTTCCTTTCTTCTTTCACTCCCTCTTTTATCCCTTCCATTATGGCGCCGTTCAGGTGTCCGCCGATATATGAGAGAGATACTTCGCCAATTCCTTTCCCCAATAACTTATTATTATTATTATTATATTATTATTATTATTATTATTATTATTATTATTATTATTATTATTATTATTATTATTATTATTATTATTATTATTATTATTATTATTATTATTATTATCATTTTTATTATTATTATTATTACTGTTACCAGATTGCACGGAATCGCACTGTCTTTCCTTTTGGTCCTTTTCGATTGTCTGTGGAAGTAAGCCCCAGAAAATCGCAGCATCAATGCACCACAAAACTACCGATCGTTTCTGGTTGGCCGCAGAGGCGAGAGTTCCCCGACCATGGCCCAAAAGTCCCCTTGGCGCGAAGCCAGGCCTTGACGGGTAGAATTGAAAGGTGCAGTTAAAAAAGGTTTTTGCGGCTGATTGACTATACATCCTCTGCATTTGCTTCAATACATTAGAATCCACACAACCACGGTAAGACTGCCGACACACGAGTAGTGAGAGCTAGAGTCTATTCGTACTTTTGTCCATGCCACGGCGCTCCAAATTCTATGGAGGCAAACTTCTAGAGGCCCGTGTAATGTGCGATGTTAGAACACCTTATACAACCCCAGATAGTCAAATTTCCCAAGCCTTTCACTCTGACGTACCTCGTAGCGCTGAGTCGCTTTGGGACGTTAAACTCTCATACACCATAAACCAGTACTTCTGTCGTCGGCCTTTATGACAAAGCCAAGCACGCCTTATGTTAGACTCCACCGCACACTCGTTGTTGTTTGCCTCACCGCACTCTTGCGCTGTGCATTGCAGAGCGTCGTCTTCATCAACTTCCATCTGCTCCGTGTGGCGGCACTGCCCGCTCATCGTAGTGTTCTGAGTGCACAAATCTGGGCACTCATCATCATCATCATCATCATCATCATCAGCCTGACTACACCCACTGCAGGGCAAAGGCCTCTCCCATGTCTCTCCAATTAACCCTATCTTTTGCCAGCTGCATCCACCCTTTGCCTGCAAACTTCTTAATCTCATGCGCCCACCTATCCTTCTGCCGTCCCCTGCTACGCTTACTTTCTCTTGGAACCCACTCCGTTACCCTTAAGGACCAGCGGTTATCTTGCCTTCGCATTACATGCCCTGCCCGAGCCCATTTCTTTCTCTTGATTTCGACTAGGATGTCATTAACCCGCGTTTGTTCCCTCACCCACTCTGCCTGCTTCCGGTCTCATAACGTTACACCTATCATTTTTGTTTCCATGGCTCGCTGCGTTGTCCTTAACTTAAGCTGAACTCTTTTCGTTAGCCTCGCACTCGCACTGATTCTAATGTAGTGAACATAAAGTTCATGAAATATACCGCGTGTTGAACTCCATGCTAACCGCGGGAGGGCAGCACTCGAGCGAGCCCTACCCGCGCCGAAGGCATCGGTTACAAAGAGAGGGCGCTGGCCTCGCATAAGGTGCACGTACTCCTCGAGGCCTGCTTTCAGAAGACGAGGAAGACAGACAAGAAGGAGCCTCGTGTCATGGCAGAAGACATCCATTCGACCCTTGGCAGTGGCCGCCAGGTCTCCCGAACTTCTCTCTTGCGAAGCAAGGAGGTACAGTCGGCAGGCGCCTTCATTGGCTGCGCCTGTGGGGTGTCCTTGGTCGCGGCCACCGCAGCTCTGGTCTGGCTGACCGGTAACTGGGCTGCCAAGCGGGACAACTCGAGCCACGCAGAGACACCGTTCTGCTGCCCAAACGAGGCGGCCAGGCTCTTTGCCGTCATCGACAGTAGCCAGGAACCCTGCACAGATTTCTTCGCGTACATCTGCAAGAACGCCATCGAGCACGATTTCGTCCGTCACGACGTGGTCAGCGACATGGTGGTGAGCATTCTTTTCGCGAACAACGTGCAGGCTTTACACTCAGTAAACCCCCAAAGCTTCCTCTGGGGGGGGGGGGGGGTGCACCAGCGAAAAATGACACCACAGTGACTAATGAAATGGACGGCTCAAACGGTGGACTGGCAGATGTTTTCTCCTTGTGCTCTCATTTTCTACGCTGCTGTACACTTTTGCAGGGACGTGCCTTCAGGCACACCTCAAAATGTTCCCATCCCGTCGACGACACCAATGGCATTAAGTGCTTCGATACATGAGTAGAGCTTCTGCCCTTCCTCAGACATTTATACATGACACTTCTGAAGATTTATCTTACACAAATATCTGAGAAAACACTGAAAACTTCCAAAAGCAAAGGTACTAAAAAGTATTCGCGTGTTTTTGTGGGGATTTCTTTTTAATTTGCTTCGAATGCTCTATGGAGACACTACTTTATCTTAAAATGATAATCAAATATCTCTACCACCCCACTAATGGCACGGGGCAGTTTTAATGGTCAACTGTCAGGCGCGAGTGATACGAGAGCGAGCTCTTAGTCTGCAAAATGAATGAGATAGGCAGGATCACCGACTCCCCTGATAAAAGGGGCTCAGTTTTGCTACATCGAATAGGGCTTGATGGGACATCTGAGTTATGGCGCCTGGACTTTGCATTGCCACTTGTGCAGCACTCCCTGGTGCAGCGCGCCACTGCTCCCGCGGTTACGGGGCATGTGATGCAGACGCTTCCTCCCTCTTATTCTCCAAGTACGCGCATGCGCCGGGGCATGTGCCGCCTGAGTTTCCTCGACTATCGTCTGTTTCATCGTGCTTCATACCGCTCACCTGCAGCGTCGTTCAAACTTCTACTGGCGCGCTCCCCTTGCAGACGTATTTCGCGTCAGTCAATGGTCTTTCCTCTTGATTTTCATGGAAGTTTTACGTAGTGAGTATTGGTACTCCATTAAGAAATCGGAATTGTATATAATTTTTAACATTGGGATTCTGCGGATCGACTAACATAGAGCAGTGGAGGGCACTGTATTATTCGCATTAACCTGAGGTACTTTAAAGTGCACTTACGTCGCACAACACCCGCATAGAGTGTGTATTTAGAAAATTTGTACTACTCAGCTGTGTAGAGGCACCATTGGTGATAGAAAGGCGTCTTGCTGCTGAGCGAACAATTTTCCTTTTTCTTGGAATGGTTTACAGGCAACGACAATATTGTCCTACTGGCCTACTCTCTACGTACGCAGATCAATAATTCAAATACGCACTACATAGCATGCGCGTTTCACGTCTACCGTGCCGTCTCTGTACTGGCTTCCTCGTGGGTTAGTTGATGGTCTGCGTACCGCTGTCATTTTCACGGGTATACGAAGGCGACACCCCAAAACAACGCGGGCGGTGCGAAGACGACGCAATATTAGGCGAGGTAAGAAGGCTTCTCCCGTCATTGAGCAGACACTTTACAGAGCCGGCTACAAGGTGGCACGTAACATCAGTTGCAAGTGAAACGGAACAAGAGAACTCAAATGCGAGCACAAAAAAATTGGCAGACGATTGGGAGGTTGGTAATGCAAAATTTGAGTGCGGATGTTCACAGGCCACCTGCAACCGCTAGCAGGTGACGTGTTACCCTGCTAGCCACCCTCCATGATCTTTCCACGGCAGCAACCTTTCACCGATCTTTTACCCTGATTAGCCCTTCGCTGATCTGCTACCTGCCAACACACCACCTGTAACATGCCGAAACACTCCTCCTTACTTACGACGACATGGAACGCAGGAATGAGCACAAAAGAGCGGCGCTCTAAAGAAAAATATACCAGTTCCTAGGGGAGAAATAAAAACCAGGTTTATCACACTTCTAATAGACAGCTATTGCGTCTTCAAAAGGAAATTGCCCTCCGCTAGCACTGACCTCTCCCGGCTAAGGTCAACTTGTTTTCCTTCTTGTGTTCATCTGTTTTGTTCGCGTTTTTTTCTACCTGGTGGTTCAACTGCAGATTCATGAAAGGAAAAGTTTTCTTTGCATAAACAAACGTGTTATTCAAGGCTAGAGAATAAAGAATATTTTGCTTAGCGTTTCGCTGTTACCAGATCAAGCGCAAAGGCTGCATTCCATCTGCTCTTTGCCCGCTGGTGACCACAGGACGGCCGCCTGGATAAGAGAATAAGTTTGTTTTAGAAAAATGGGGGTCAGGAATTTGGTGGTCCTCCTCCCTGCATGGTGGGCTCCTCCTAGGCCGGTTCCTAGGTGGCTGACCGGCTTTGCTCTCCGGCCCTTCTCGTGACCTGGAGTTAAACCTGATGGGGCACACACGCAGCCGCATGCAGTGCGATGTCAGTGCACACTAAAGATCCCCAGGAGGTAGCACTTATTCTGGAGCACTGAACTAAGGCATGTCGCTCTTTTTCCTCTGTACACTCAAATCTTTCATCCTTCCATTACGACGCGGTTGAGGTGTGCACGGAGAAGTAAAACAGTACCGTGTCTTTAATTTCCTAGTAGGCAATTGCGCTCGATCTAGGCGGCCGGAAACACAGCATTTCGTTTCGTGGCAGTGTCGACAGGTGGCGTGTCGATATCGCTACTTCTGAAAGAAGTATAGGGTGTGAACAAAACAAGCACAAAGACGCCTAGGTGAGCTAAGGGGAGCGGAGTTAAGAAGTACAGCTCAATGCTAAGCAGCGGGCCCACGTTGGGTGTTCGAGTATCAAAATCACGCCTGCTGAATGCTTTTCTGCGCGCCAGTATCAGTGCTCCTGTTTTTTTCCGTCGTCCGTACCCGAGGCGGGAAACGGTAAGCGTCAAGCCGCGAAGCCAGTGTCAAGAATTGTCGACATCTGAATTTTACGCAGACAACAAGAAATGTGCCCTTCACTAATATCTGCCGTGAAGACATTGCGCGTAATCCTTCCAAAACGCTGAGCTCAATGCTTCAAGTTAAAATCTTAAAAATAGAGTATGCTTGCCTCCCATGGGTAGTATTCAAATCTGTATTTTCAATTGGGCAGTGAACTGTTAATTTAAAATGTTAAAACAAACAAGTCCATTACATTTTGTTTAGCTGGATTGTACACCTGCCTTATAATTACCCACTCAAGACGGCCGTGTGTTAAAAAAGAAATCGAATTTTTGCTGTAACATCTTTATTGCTTATTATATAACATTTTAAGCACTGTCCCCAACAAAGTAGTCCCCTCCACTGGCAAGACCTCGTTCGCATCGTCGGTTCCGTTTTTGGAAAGCCTTCTGGAACGCACTTTAAAGGATAAAGAGCAAGTCTCTTGTCTCATTGTCTTTGAATATCCTTTATGGTTTTAAAAAAGACGTCTTTTCATGTTTGTCACAACATTTGGAAACAGGAAACAGTTGCTGAGTTACCTCCGGAGAACATGTTGAATGCGGCACAGCGGGAGTGTGATATATTGCTAGATAGCGGCAGACAGGGACACGTGGACCAGTGCATTGTCATAAAAAAATATCCAATTCTGGTTTAACAGCAATTCATGCCTCTTCCTGCACACGGCATCCCTCAAGCGCGCTTGGATTCCCTAGTAGACTTCCTTGTTTACTATTTTACCGCGTAGTGCAAATTCCTAATTGACAATGCCTTTGCAGTCGGAAAACACAACCAACATCACCCTGGTGTTTTAACTATTCATGCGGGCTTTTTTCTAGAAGAGGAGACCCTTTGCCCACCCACTGCGAAGCCTGCGCCTTCATTTGGATACCATGCTCATAAAACCACTATTTATCGGCTGCAATGATGTTCCTTAATTAACTTTTCATTGCCATTAGCAGTGGAAAATATCTTCTGGCTGATTTCAACGATTGTCTGTTTCTGGTTGTCAATCAGAAAGCGTGGCACAAATTTGACACTGGCACGATGTAGCACAATTGTTTGTCGCTCAAAATTTATGATCCTTTGCTGGTGCCCACTTCGTCAGCAACTTCTACAACAGTCAAGCGACAATTTTCACGAATATAAGCACGAACTCTATCGATATGGTCGTCATCTACTGATATAGGTCGTCCAGGCTTGGGATTATCACCGACTGATATTCTCAGATGTTTAAAATGCTTAAACAATTCAGAGCACTGCGTACGACAGATACTGACCTCTGGGTTGGCTTTTGTAGCCATTGATATCTTTTGTGAAAGTGCGGCGAAGTTTGCAGCAAAATTTCAGGCTCGCACGTTGTTCATCAACCTGTTTCATTCTATGATAAGAGGCAGGACTGCACGAAGGGGACAGGACAGCAGAAAGAGGAACGAAAACGACAACACACGCTTTCCCATTTTCACCTGTCCTGTCTCAATCGCGCAGTTGTGCCTTTTATGTGGAATGAATAAACAGTCCGCAAGAACGTTCTATTACTTTTATTGTCACTTTGGCCCTAATCTGACGAGCAGGTTGGGTACGCGTTCATCTCATCGGCTTTATCTCGTCAAGTAAGGTCAGAGCGGAACGCGGCAAATGGCAGCTTTTGTTCTAAACTTGCCGATATGTGCTCAGGATAGCCATAGCGCCCGCCCCCTGCCAGTTCACGCGCTATTTCAAAAGTTCGGTTTGTTTGTGAACTGACTATTTATAAATTTCTATAATTTCAAGAGACTGGGGGGCACCGGAAGCATTTTTATTCGTAGTCTATATCATACTTTCCCATAGCGCGCAGCTTCTTAGAGGCATCATTTTTTAAAGCGCTCAGTGCATTCAGCAGCTTGGCGACACTAACGGAGGTTGCTTGCCTTAACTATGATTATAAAATTTCCCGTGTAACGCAAAAACACAACAGTCAAAGCGGTCGCTATGCATAGATCCTTATGATTGCTTCCAGCTGAATGAACCGCGCGAATCCAAAGCTTAATCATGAACGTTCGTTTGGCTTAATAATGCGAAAGCATCACTAGGCTATGCCGACATGGTCCTATCATCAAAACGTGCCCGCAACAGTTGTGAGGCACTTATACGAGGTAGCGTCAAATAAAATGAATGTAAACGGAAGAGGATGACGTGAGGTTGATGTCGAAAAAATATGTGAATATCTTGATTATTGAATTATTTAGAGCCAAAAATGCCTAAAAGTGGGGCATTCGATCAGGACAACAGTCGATCAGGACAATTTAAAAAACCGGAATTGTAAGTGCAGCCAACACGTGACGCCCAATTTGAAAACGAAGCGTGGCGCCAAGTTTGAAATATCAACGTGGGGAATTGATGGTACTTGATTAAGTAAGAATTTATTGTGTTGATTGGGAAATTGTATGAATTTACATCAGTGCTTAATCGAGTTATTGATAGGAGAAGAGACAAGTGAAGAAAGAGAGGGAAAGAGAGGAAAAAATGGGAAAAGAGAAATGAGGCGGCGGCAATGGTTTCGCATTCCTCGATTGCGGTTACGGCAGTCACCTCAAACGTTTTTTCTCACGTGCTGTAAACGACGTATTTGGCAGTCTCTCACCAGTTGCAGTGGGGCGCGTGAATTTTCGCTAGTGGTCAGGACGCAAACTTGTGCACACTGGTGGTATGTTAGGCCCCCGAATAAGAGAACTTCTCTCCGCTCCTTTCTATTCGCTGATTCCAAAGCCCACATAAGCATGCCCACTTGCCTCACATGACGTCAATAACCCAGTCAATACAGGTGCCCACTCTCCAAACTGTATGGCTAAAAAATGCCTTATACGCAGTAGATAAGAACAAGGGCATTCATTTTACTCAGAAGACCGAAGGCCAGGCCCTTCATTCCATTCAGTTTCTTATAAATGCTAGCCAGGGCTGCTAAAGTTCGTAATCTCTTATCCAGATCTGCATATCAGTGCTCAGATCTAAACTTGAACTATTCACAAAAAGATCCTGCAACAATAGCTTCAGAATTAAACACGCAAATGTCGACACGCGAATTGTGTCACTACACGGGATATGAGGTGATGCGTGAAATTTCCTTGGGAGCAGTATTTCTTGAGCCCACCCCATTTTCGGTACTCCCTTCCGCAAAAAGTACGCTCCTATTATCGCAACTCTAGTCTTGCTGTTGATTTCTGCGCCTGTTTTAATTAAGACAATAAAATATGAAATAGCGCTACTGTCTGCAACACGCATCGACGTTGGGGAGTACTGTTCACGCAATAGACATTTTTAAGCTACTTACAATATCAACAATTTGAAACTCCGCATTGCCCCTGCGGGATTTCTTTTTTCTAGTGGGATGTCACCACCAGCATTATCAAGGGCACCCAGAACTACAGCAGTAAAGCTGCGGAGGCACTTCACGCCTTTTACACAACGTGCATCGAGGAGATATGGAGAGGCGCAGCAGAGATGCCGTGGCTAGCATGCTGGAAATCGCCAACGTCACAGAGCGAATGAGTGGCGCCGACCTGCTGCGCTTGGTGCTTGCGGCCAAACAGCGATACCACCTCACGGTTATTTTTGATATAGCGACAACAGGTATTCAGCTCACGTTCATCAGAAGAATAAAGCAGACCGTTCGATATAAAACCTTTTGCGACGCTTCCTGCTATGCCGTCAGTCTCTCCACCCTTAATGAGCATTTCCACACCAACTACACCGCTGAGGACATCGCCAAGTGGGGGAAGAAATTCCCTCTCGCCAAGTGCAGGCGCTCGTCCATCTCTTTGACCGAGATTTGTGAAGATTTCGGACTTATCAAAACGTCGCAGATCAAAGAAATATTCCTCGAAAACTTTATAGACCTTGACCATTTCAAAAGATTTGCGACGGTGTCTAAAGCTAACCTTCTCCACGACATTCGACTCCTGACTGACGCAAGGAAGCAGCCGTTGTCCGTGTTCTACGTGGTCCTTCTGCTCGCTCTGGACGCCATGCGCTACATTCAAAAGGACGGCGCTCTGAATTCAACCACAATGCGTAGCGAAGACGTCTGCTACAAGCACCTGTACGACAGCGCCCAGCTATGGCGCGTCACTTACGTAGCGGCACTCGCGACTCCCGCTAAAGACCGCCAGCTCCGCAACATCTTCGAGGCCACGCGACAGGCGCTCGCTGACAACGCCCCCCTTCGGCGGCTGGTGACGGCCGGGAACGACACGGAACACTTTCGGGCCTTGGTGGGCAACTTCTCTCTCCTGCTTCCTGGCGAACTGATATTCCGGGAGCCTGCCGTACCCTGCATGTCCAGGAACGGCTTCGTCCGGAACTTATTCTTGGTGTTTAACTTTGAGTTCGACTCTAGAGACGAAAAAGCGCGCCAAGGCGTGCCCTGGTTTCGAGACGACACCAAGACCAGAGTCATGGACCGCATGTTTTTTGTGAACGAGACCACCCTCTACGTGTCTTCGCTGGGTTACGGCTGGCTGAGTTCCGGCACCACCGACCCCCTGCTCGCCGACGCAGGGGTGATCGCGAGTCGCATGGCAACCTTGCTGTGGATTAACCTCGTAGACTGGGACGGCTGGTCGCCAGAAACGATGACGGTGCTCGAATCCTACAGGTAATGTATATTATTCCGACTTGAATTGAGGATGAAAACAAGAGCTGCGCTAAAAATGTCTTTCACAGAGCTTGTGCATTCTGTTTAGCTTATTCGTACAAGCAGTGTGAAGCTGAAGGTGATTCGTTGCACGTAGGATGGTTGAACAAGATTGCAAAGTGTTCCATTACAGAGGTGATAATTTAGGAACGGAGGCAATTTAACAAACCGCTCTTAGAAAGCCTGTTGTCGTTTGCAAAATTTTGTCGAACTGAAGAAAAATGTTCACCTTTGCTTTTTAACACCTAATATTTTTATGTAATCGCTAACCTTAGCCTGTTTTACTCACTCGCCGGGTAGAATAAGTCCGCATTTCGATCAATTCGGGCAATAATATATGCAAGCTCTTCCTTTATTTGTTTGTGTTCTCGCATCTATATATTTGTCTAGGTAGAGCGTAGTAGATTGTGTATTTTCGTGTAGTAGTCGATGAATAACGTTCATCTGTTGAGTACCTTCGAAAACTGTAGTAAGGACAACATGGCATGAAGCTACGCACGTGGCGTGTGCATAGAGCAAACTGGAAAATTGAAGCTTACACTTAAGCTCTACCTTACGGTTGTTTACGCGATAGCGTTAATGAGTTAATGCACATATAACGAAATTGGTCATACTCAACTTTACATCCATATGTCCCTGGGGGTCCTCATGCCACTCCTATCGCATTGGCGCTGCGATGAAAGGATGTGCCACTTCCCTGCGATGCCAGGTGCTGCTGCCGGCGGGCCTTGTGCGACCGAACGTGCTCTACCCGTACCACCTGTTGCGATCAACCATTAATTTGACTGTAGCCTACCAGGTTGGTTAGTTTGTTCAATATCCGATGGAAGGTTGTGACTTCTCACAAAATCACATGACCTGCATGGCCCACTCAGATTGCCTCTAAAAGGGTGCCTGCCTGGGCTATCCTACGCCACTCGATTTATCGCCCGCAACGCTAACAACCCCGGCGCCGGATTTTTCGCTTAACTGTTCTCTTAACGCTGTCGTCCTTCTACATGAGCACAGTGCCATTTCATGTTAAAAGAGATCACATTTCGCTCTCCACGGCTTTAATCCATACGGCAACAATAAAGCCGCCCTGGCAGTTTGCATTATCGCGTACCAAAACCTAACTAGGGTATACGTGGCCTGTTCTGTTAAAATCGTGAAATATATTTGTAATGGTAACGGTCACCTACATTTCCTCCCCGGCGGACCTCCACCCCGTGTCATAGCTCAGATTTATAGAAGTGTAGAACTTGGATGGTGCTCACGTTAAGGAGTGGATGTTTGCTTGTGCCTTCTCAAAGTGACCGCGCTTTCACTTCGTCAGGACCGCTAAAAAACCGGAGGTTGCCGCCTCAACTCCTCCACGTCATTGGTTCATTACTTGCGCACTGGAGGCGTCCGAGGAAGCATTTGTTTTATGGCGAGTTTATTTAGTGTACCATGAGCCATGCTGCAGTGAATCTCGACGACACAGCGAGGGCGTTGCCCGACCTATAGAACGTCCTACGATAGGCTCGAACTAAGTAAAATCAGGTAGCCGGGATTCAACAGAACTAAATGGAATCCAACCGTCCGAGCCACACTTGACGCGACGAAAATGCTTTCGCACGACTTGGCGTCAAAGCCACCGCGCAGCTTAAGATCAGAAAATGGAGAGAGTCAGAGCCACAGTAGACCCGACACCACAGCCATCACGCGGCTGATTAGACAGATGTTATATTGTGCAACGGGGAGGCAGTGATGGTGCAGATAGAAAAAGCAGGCGGCTTCGCCGCACACGCGCGCCAGCGCTCCACCTGTATTCCTGCTAGCACTATTTCCAAAAAAAGAAATTCTAAAGTGCCTCCACGCACAGCACTGCGAAAATCGTCATCCCCGCATAGGAGACCCCGTCGTGCGCTCTGCCAAGCGGGTGGCCGGTCGGCATCGGGCCCAAAATGGGCATCGGCATGAGATAAACAACACCCGTATCCGCGAATGCCACAGGAGGCAGCGAAATAGATTAACATAAAACGGACACCAGAAGAGGTGCGCGACATCGACCTCCAGCGTGTTTCGAACGCTGCTAAGCCAAGACGCGCAGCAGCAGGTGTAGAGTTGATTTAGTCTTTCACATGCACAGCGTTGTGCTAGACAAAGAGAAAACTACTTCGCCCTTAAGCTACCACAAGGCAATACAAGTGCGCAGTGAGAAGCAATACATAAAAATAGGGTTGAAAAATATCTGCAGTCTTTCTACGTAGTTACGACAACTTTGCGCTTCTCTTTTAATGGTAGGTGTTCAGTGCGGTCTAAGAAATAAGATTGCAGTAGCACACTACAATGCTCAATCAAACACCTCGCGAGGTGCATCATTAAAGCAAAAATGCGTGAAATGTTCTTCGTGATCCATCTGCAGTAGGGAGCAAATCGCAGAAACCGACCGTAGCGGCCGCGCTTCAAAGGAGGCGAAACGCTAAGGAGCCCGTGTGCCGTGGTATGTCAGTGCACATTAAAGATCCATATGTGGTCGAAATCATTCCGGAGCTCTCCACTACGGCACGGCATTTAAGAGCGTTGGCTCTTACTCATCAAGTTTCGAGATATCGTCGGGTATTCTACGACCCCGTATCACTGCGCAATCTGTGACAGCAACTAATCATCACGTTTCGATATTTCCTGAGGTCTCCTACCTGGATGGATGGGTGAATACGGCTGAACCCTTTAAATCGGGCGGTGGCTCAAGCCACCTAGCCATGTCTTGTGAAATTTTACTCCTGTCTTGCTTTTAGCCACCAATCGTATAACCTGCGCTTGGTTGCTTCTACCCACTTAAAATCTACTTTCCCTTCACTATCCTTAAACCACAATACCTGGGGTAAATCAGCCCCGCTGCTTTCCACAGTAGGGTGAAACCATTTACAGGAAAGTATCAAGTGTTCAGCCGTTTCCTCCTCCTCTCCTCACGCAATGCCTAACGTCTCTATCTCGTGGTACCTGACTCTATACGTCTCAGTCCGCAAAACTCTAGTCCTGGCCTCAAATAACAAAGAGCTCCCCTATAATTATCATAGATATTTCTTTGGCAACCACCCTTAGAATAAAGCGCCATCTGTAGCTGCAACTAGAAAACAGCGAATCTCTCATTGGTGGTTGTTTCTACAATAGCATTGTAGAAACAACCACCTGCCGCATGCCAATGATGACGAGACGGTCTATTATGGTGGATAGAGGTGGAACTATGTGAGTATGACGTCAGAGGACGAAATGGTGGTGAAGTTTCGGTTTCTCGAATCCAATATAGCGGCTAATAAAATTGGTTGTGCCCTCTCATCTCTTGCCCGCACCTCCTCTCACCAAAAATATCCTAAAAAGAGTAGGAAAACTGCCCGTTACTGGACCGCTATACATGTATACATCCGTTCCACTATACATACTTCGACAACAATGGGCACCCATACGGGGACAGTTGTATACCGAATTTGGTCGGGGAAATAAAACCCTATGGGTTGTGATATAGAAATAAAGCCCCAATTACATAAAGGTAAACATTGTATACATGCAATTGAAGCGTATACATGTAATTGAAGCGTTACCATAAAGCACCGCAAGGCGAATTTTTGGCCCACCTTGACCCCCCAAACGAAGCAAATTCCTTTTGGGGCCAAACGAAGCAAATTCTTTTTGGGACGTATCATGATGGGGTGCAACTCGACAATGGGTAGACGTGCATCGTAATTTCTCTAATAGATGGGGCGCCTGGGGCTATTTTGGGTTGCGTGTTAATTGCTGGTTGGCATTCCATGTTCGTTTAGTTCGCAAGTACTTAAAGATGTAACTGAGCCCTTAATCTTTTGGAAGTCATTTCCACGCTCCGCGCGCCACTGCGCACCGCCATGTCAGCCATTTTCTTTGTTTACTTTTATCGGATTCGTGGTTGACTTTGCACTTGGCTCGGATTTTTATAGCTAAAGTGATGAAGCATTGCCGGAAGTAATATTTGAAGCTTATATTACTATACAGAAATGCTCTCACCCGCTTTTGAAAGACCACAATTTCGAACATCTTTTATGTGCGCTGATGTCTTTCAATTGTACTATTTTTTCCACTGGTCGTCACTGCCACCATTTTCGAATGACATTATTTTTTACCGTCTAGCACCGAAGGAGATCTAATGACATTCGATGAATCGAATCACATTCGGCTGGAATGACATTAAATTTGCAGTGTGGCAGGGGTATTACTGTGGCTCCAAGAACGCAGGTTGAAGATTAAATGCGCTGTCACAATGAAAAATATATGCGCTAAATCTTTCTGATCATCATCATCATGTTGACTGCCGAGGCCCATAGTTTTCTCTCGGCCAATTTGTCACGCAAACTTTTTGTCCCTTCTTATAATATCTATAAAGCCAGAAGAAAAACTGCGGAGGGCACTTAAGACTGCTTGAGTGGTTTGAATGCGAAAGCAACGACTTTTTTGTTTTTAATTTCATTTTTTTTTCAGTTGGAAATGGTTCTCTAGATTTGCATTGACGCAGCTACTTATTACCGAACAGTCGCAAGGCAATGCATAAACTAGGTGCACCTTTGTTCTCCATGCAGCAATGCGGTTTTGTCGCCTATGGGTTTTGTGCTCGCCTCGAAAGCTGAACTTCCTGTAGTCAAGTTTTCTTTGGTATCACAGAGATGCCATCTAGAATTTGTCGGACCACTGCTGCTGGTCAATGCTGACATCAGGTTTTGTTGCTGATTACCCAAGCAATGCTTTCATATTAAAACGAAATTTCACACCGGGAGATGCCTATTGGAGGTATCAGCCTATGGGAGGTATACGAGGCATCAGACTTAACTCGTCACATGTGCCTCTTGCATCAGGATGTCTTCAGTTTATTAATGGCACTGAAACCTTTTGTCCAAGCTGGTTTACAGTTTCGAGGAAATGGTATGCTCTGCAAGAAAAAGCATGTAAGCGACGCTTATTTTTAGGAACCATTATAAGCATCTGAACAAAGCTCAACCACACACTTGCAGCACTCTGTGGTGTCTGCTGTAGTTAAACGATATTTTCTCAGAAACGTCGTAGTTAAAGAAAAATTCATCCTGCTCCGAGGTTCGAACCCGGTACCACCGCTTCACCTGAGAAGTCACTCTGCCAACTGAACTAACCGGGACTGCAAGCTTATGGTAGTGCGAGAGCGAATTGAGTGGAACAGTGTTTGGTCAAATGCTTTGGGGGAATCCCCAAAGGTTGAGCAGATTTTCAATAAGAGACTAATTAATCATTGACATTCAACTAATCGCAGCTTTAGGGCTAGCCCCGCCGCGGTGGCTCAGTGGTTAGGGCGCTCGACTACTGATCCGGAGTTCCCGGGTTCGAACCCGACCGCGGCGGCTGCATTTTTATGGAGGAAAAACGCTAAGGCGCCCGTGTGCTGTGCGATGTCAGTGCACGTTAAAGATCCCCAGGTGGTCGAAATTATTCCGGAGCCCTCCACTACGGACCTATTTGTTCCTCTCTTCTTTCACTCCCTCCTTTATCCCTTCCCTTACGGCGCGGTTCAGGTGTCCAACGATATATGAGACAGATACTGCGCCATTTCCTTTCCACCAAAAACCAATTATTATTATTAGGGCTACAAAGGAAAGTTCGTATGCCGTCTATTTGGCAAAGTTAAGAAAATCTACGCAGAAAGCTACTCAGAGGCACGCACTTACCGGTGCCTACAAGCACTCTACCCACTCCATCTTGACTACAGCAGTAATAACAGACGCTACATTCCCTGCAGTGTCCAGTCTGTTGTTGCGACTGAAGGAAGAATGAAATGGTAAGTGCACTAGCCTGTCCAGTGGCTCATTCTGAGCCACATTCGCTTTCCCGTGCGAAGAGTAGGACAGTTGAAAGAGATGAGAGAGGAAAGATTGAAAAAAACGAAAGGGCGCGGCGTCGTAACACGGCGTTATCATTAGCGATGAGGACGGTTTAGCAACAGTTTCACCTGGTGACAAGGAGCCCTCGACACATTGGCGAGAGCTCCTAGATCCCAGCATCCTACAGCCAGTATGCCACCTCTTGCTCCATGCCTGCAGTGTCCAGCCTGTGGACATGTAGCTAATATGTACAATAAGGTCTGGGCATGCTAGATCAGTCTCTGTCTAGAACCAACACTCACCACTTCCAAAGAATAATGGGACATCGTTATGCCTAGCGATGACCCTGAACGCCAGCAAGAACCAGTAGCGAGGACTAACCCAGCGGCGACGACCAAAGAACTGCCGCGCTCGCCGTGGTGGCTGAGTGGTTAAAGCGTTCGTCTACTGAGCCGGAGTACAAGGGTTCGAAACCAAAAGCGGTGGCCGCTTCTCAATGAAGGCGAAGCGCAACAGGCGCCCGTGTGTTGTGCAATGTCAGTGCCCCATAAAGGTATCCAGGTGGATTAAATTATCCAGAAGCCTCCACTGCGGCACCTCTTTCTTCCTTTATTCTTTCGTGAACCTCCTTTATCACTTCTCTTAGCCCTCTAACCCTGCTTACCCCCTTTCCCCTCACCTCCCTGAGAGACGTGGGAGACAGCCCTGCTCACCTGTTCTATGTTAGAGAGCCAAAGAGCCCTTGTCGCTAGGGCCCGAGCTGCGGCGGAAGCCACAGAGGTCCCGGACTAGGAAAATCTAGATTTTGTAAGGGGCTGGCCCAGAAGGCTAGTCCCTACTCTCCCCTTGTAATTATTATCCTCATCGTCAGCCTGCCTACACCCACTGCAGGCCAAAAACCTCTCGCGAGTCTAATAAATCCTGTCAGTTGCCAGCTGGGCTAACACTTTGCCTGCGAACTTAATCTTATCACATGCGCTGCCCAAGCCCATTTCTTCCTCTTGATTTCGACTAGGATATCATTAACCCGCGTTTGTTCTCTCACCAACTCTGCCAGCTTCCGGTCTCTGAGCTTTACACCTATCATTTTTCTTTCCGTGGCTGGCTGCGATGTCCTTAACTTAAGCTGAATCCTTTTCGCTAGCCTCTAAGTTTCTGCCCCGAGTACCTGAGTACCTGTAAGATACAGCCTGCTTCTTGCCCTCCTTCGCATTGAAGTAGCCCGTCAGTACAGTGTACTGTCATTTTACTTTGTTCACATCTTCATAGTCATCATGGCTGCATGTAGGCGCGTAGGCCTGCACCAACTTCAGCTACTTTGCCAGCTATAGCTTGATTAATGAGGAATCCCACACCTAGTTCTTGTCCATCCGCTAACCCGCGATAGCACAGTATGCGCCCGTCCTTAAACACTGTATACGCCTCACCTGCCCTCCTAACTTTACTGAGCCCTATGACATCCCACTTAATGCCCACTACCTCCTCGAACAGCACTGCTTGGCTAGCATCACTAGATATGGTTCTAGCGTTCAACGTTAACAGGTTCAGATTCCAGTAGCGGCCAGCCTTGGGCCAGAGATTCTTAGCAGCCTCCGCTGCGTCGCAGGTCTGACCACCGCCTTGGTCAGCTGCTGCGCAGCTGCTGGGGACTGAGGGTCGAGTGTTAATTGGTTTCATCATAGAAGCTTTTGGCCAAGTACTACACCTGGGTGGTCAAATCCTGTTCTGGTGAGGGAGTGCGTTGTCGGTTCTCATCACCGAGCTCGGGCCACACCTCTGGCCTTGTCATGAAATTCCATCGACACGCGGAGTTTCCTGCTAATACCCTTGATTAAACGTTTTCCCACATCACCACCTTTTACGGTACGGCTCACTTGCTCGAATCAAATCGTCGACGTCAAAGACTTTCTTGACGAACTAAGGAGTTCGGAGTAGGAGCCCTGTCGGGCATCCGCACGGCCCCACTGTACTCAAGCGTTCCAGAGAACAAAACGCCTGCAGCCAAGCAGGTAGCGTTGGTCTGCACGACCGGGTCCTCGGCGAGCAGCACGCTCTCCCACAGATAAACCATCACACTCTGGTTGGGGAGTTTATGCCGGGCCCGCAAAAGCAGGTAAGCCTTGTCCTTGAGTAGGGTGCTGTCCTTGAAGACTTGGAGGATCTCGGTTTTGAACGTATCCTACGTTCGAATGCAAGATTCGTTGCTTATAAACCAGGCCATCGCGTAGTCTTTGAGGAGATATAAACAACACGCATCTTGCAGGCAGCGCCTAAGCCATTCTAGGTGACCACTCTGTCGTACTGGTCCAGCCAGTCTTCGGCGTCCTCTTGGGGCTGGTCGTGGGAATGGGGTGGCTCTGGCTGGTGGTGGAGCAGGACCGGCGGAACTGCAGCTGGAGGATACATTGTGGTATCTCTCTCACATATCGGTGGAAACCGGAACCGCGCCATAAGGGAAGGAAGAAAACAGGCACTGAGAAGAAAGGAGGAAAGAGGTGCCGTAGTGGAGGGCTCCGAAATGATTCCGACCACATGGGGATCTTTAACCCTCACTGAGAACGCACAGCATACGGGTGCTTTCGCGTTCCGCTTCCATTGAAAGCGGCCGCAACGGTCGGGTTCGAATCCGGGTACTCCGGATCAGTAGCCGGGCGCTCTAACCACTGAACCACCGCGGCGGGTAGAGAGGGGTCGTATTGTGGGGCTTCGAATTAATTTCGACCACCTGGCGATCTTTAATGTACACAGGCATCGCACAGCACATGGGCCCCTTTTCTGTCTAGGCTTCATCGAAACGCGGCCCCCGAGGTTGGGTTCGAACCTGGAACCGTTTATACACCAGCTCAGTAGCCGACCGTCTAATCACACTTTACAGTGAACTAGACTGTCTTATATGGTTCGTGCAAAGGGGCCAAGAGGCTCAAAATTCTGACTCATCTTTTAATAGCTAGCTCCTTCAGCCCTTCCCTTAAGTGTGATGTAGGCGTAGGCAGGTGCTTGCAGGCTATGTGGTAAGGGCGCTCAACTATTGATCCGGATTAGCCAGGTTCGAAGCCGGTCGCGGCGACCTGATTACGATGGAGGCCAAACGCAAAGGCGCCCGTGTGCTGATGTCAGTGCACGTAAACGTTCCCCAGGTGGTTGAAATTATTCTGGAGTCCTCCACTACAGCACCTCTTTCTCGCTTTCTTCTCTCAGTCCCTTCTTTATCCCTTCCCTTGCGGCGCGCTTCAGGTGACAGCATATCTGTGAGGAAGATACTGCGCCATTTCGTTTCCCCAAACACCTATTTCTATTTCCAGGTGTAGGCTGGGCTTTGCATTCAGGTAACCCTGCTGCTGCGGCCGCGCATCGATGGACGCGAGACCCAAAGGCGCCCGTGTGCTGTGCGATGTCAGTGCATGTTAAAGATCACCAGGTTTATAATTATAATTGGTTTTGGGGGGAAAGGAAATGGCGCCGTATGTGTCTCATATATCGTTGGACACCTGAACCGGGCCGTAAGGGAAGGGACAAAGGAGCGAGTGAAAGAAGAAAGAAAGAAAGGGGTGCCATAGTGGAGGGCTTCGGAATAATTTCGACTGCCTGGGGATCTTTAACGTGCACTGACATCGCACAGCACATGGGCGCCTTGGCGTTTTTCTCCATAAAAACGCAGCCGCCGCGGTCGGGTTCGAACCCGGGAACTCCGGATCAGTAGTCGAGCGCCCTAACCACTGAGCCACCGCGGCGGTTCAAAGATCACCAGGTTGTCGAAATTATTCAGACCTCGACTAGGCACCCTTTTCTTCCTTTCTGTTGTCCCATTACATTCACCTGTACCGCGTTCTACGTCAGGTGACCGCTGTCTCAAGATCGTATCGGCCAACCTCGATGTGACGTCTAATCTTTCGCCCTACAACACACGTTCCCCAGCTGCCTCTTCAAGTACACCGTGACGTTGTTTTTCCGGCCTGGGATCGTGCAACGCATAATTCCTGGGACAAAGGCGTAGAGGAAGTGCCTGGGTAGAGCACCCGCTTTGCCCGCTGCTTCTTTCCTTTTTGTTTAATTCTTCCATCCTCAGCATTATTCCTTTTGGTGTTCCTTTTTTAATTCTTCCTTCCTCAGCAATGATTTTATTTTCGTACAGGAAATATTTATCTGCAAAACTCTCTGTGCCCTCCAATTCTTGTCCAATCCCCCTATGCGGGCATGTGCCATTGTATGAGGGTAACAACAACGCGGTGCTCGCTGTGATTTGTGCTCACTGCCCCGGTCGCCCATTCTTCTGACTAACATACGGGCGCACACTACCTACGGAGACGGCTGTGTGTTAGCAGTTGGTAAATTCTCTGAAAACGTAGAGTGTGCGAAATTTATCGACATCATTTAGAAGCTATCTTTTTTCTAAAAATCGCCGCGGCAAATCGCGCGAATGTCCAGACCCCGTAGAGTATCTGTTACGGGTCCAATTGGACTTATTTTTGGAAATGTGGCGAAGAGTTTGAAGGATGCTTCACTCCCGCCATCGGTTGGCCCGGTTTTCCACTACCTCCGGGATCGGCCTTGTCTTTAGCGCGTCTTTACTATCCTGTATTTCTATCCCATCTTTCAAGTCTCCTACTATCTGCACGTGGTTGCGATTGTGGCTCGGCTTGAACTAGTGAGCAGGCCTGTGCACTTATCTTTTCTTTCTTCCTGGCAACAACAGACAGACAGACAGACCGCGGCAAATGTCCGTTGCCAACCAGGACATGCTCCCAAAAGCCACTCTACCTGCTAGGTATTCACCGGATTCGCGCATGCTTCTCGTGTACTCCGACATGCTGATGCGTGCGCTGCATTTCCTCAGCAATAAACTCGGTCAGACTAGACAGCCCAGACACCATTTCCTGAAAAACAATGGCTGTAAATTAGGTTTGGTTAAGCCTGGAGTGACGCGAGAGCTACATCTGCCTGGCTACGCTCCTCTCCTTCTCCTCTAGTCCACTCTCCATCTTTGCCCCGGTGGCTCTGCCGTGCCAGCTCCCTCTCAATACTTCAAGTAAGAGAAGAAGCCATGCCGTTGCCGTGACCGCCGCTGTGTTCTTCAAGGAAGCCTCGGTGCTGAAGTGTTTCTTGGTGCAGCTAACTACCTCTGCGTCTTCCGGCCTGTCGCCAACTAATGGTGAGGCCGTTCCGCGAGTGGGGGATCGGCCTGGTTTTTTTTCCTTTTTGAGTGCGTCATGTCTTAGTAGGCTTCGCACAATGGCTATGTCATCCCCGGGCACAGGTCCGGTAACCTGGTTCGCCAGTTTTCCGGTTGAAAATATGCCGCTAAAATCTTTTTCACAAAACTCTGTGAAGGACATCTTTGTGGCGCTGGTGCTTGTAGGAGATAGATTCATTAAAATAAAAAGCTCACGTCTGACCCACGAGCAGTTGAAGGCTGCGACCTGCCGCTATCTTGAAATTGCTCAGGTTCGACCTTTTGGCAAAAGAGGAGTTCTTTGCAAATCACCTGATTTGGATTGTGTTGCAGACTTGCTGCAGTGCACTTTGTTCGCCTCACTCCTGGTGAAAGCGTTTATTCGTGAGCAACTTGTCTGCGTAAAAGGAATAATACGCGGTGTGGATCCCTCCGCTACACAAGAAGAAATTCCTGCAGATTTCCATGATGCCGGTGTTGACATCCTCTCAGTTTACCGCTGCAACAGAGAGGCTGGAGGCTCTCGTATTCCAACTGAGTCAGTTATAGCGACTTTTGTGGTGTGCTCCTGCCCATGTGAAATCAAAGTTTAGCCCATTGCTTACCTTGTTGACCCACTGCAGCCCCGACCATTACAATGTAAGAACTGCTTGCATTTTGGTCACAGTGGGAAATCTTGCAAGTCCGCAACGCGCTGCCGCGTTTGCGGCGGTGATCATGCTTCCGACGTCTACACTTGTGAGTCACTTAGCTGTTGCCTTTGCAACTCTGATTACACAGCTGACAATCCCACCTGCGCGAAGCGTGCCGATGAACAGTTTGTCTTGCACATTATTCAACGCGAACGGTGTTCACGTGCAGATGTTTATGCCCTTCTTGACAGACGACAGATCCCGTACGCAAATGTTGTATGCACGACCGCTGCCGATGTGGAGAAAATCTTAACAAAGTCGGTCGTCGCAGCGGTACAGAAGGCTGTTGCTGGGGTACTTGACCGTTCAGTGATGCATTATATCAGGCAATTTCCGCGCAAGCTGTTTCATCGGCGTTAGGTAGCGTAAACTCGTCTACAGGTTCTCCAACCAATGTATCTGCTGACAATATTCAACCAATCCCCCTTTCTGCCCAAACGCCTGTGAGTGTAAATGTCTCGGACCCAGTCTCCCTCTCTAAAGCTTGTGAGTCAGATGTTGAAATGACCACTCAATCTCAGAAGCGTCGTGCTTCCTCTTCTCCTTCTAAATCAGGCCATCCGCATGTCAAGACCAAGAAAGGTTCGTCAGGAACTGCAAAGAAACCAGACGTGTTGAAAGAGGCTGCTTTTGCCTCATCTTTAAAGCAGTAATCATGGCGGGTATTTCTGTTCTGCAGTGGAATTGTCGATCTATCGCATCTTCTTTCCACGATTTACAGCAGATTATTCTTCAATTTTCTTCAGACATTATTTTACTACAAGAATCGTGGCTCTCTCCAGATCGTCCTTTTGCAATTCAAAGCTACTCTCTTTTTAGAGCTGATCGCCTAAACGGCGGGGGTGCAGACTTGGTAACCTTGATTTCATCAAAGCTGTACCATTGTGCTAAAGTGTCTCATAAATTAATGCAACCTGATTGTGAGGTTCTTGCAGTTGACATCCTTGTGTCGCAGTGTGCCCCTGTTACAGTTGCGAATATCTACTTCCCCGCCGGTGTCCGTAGCACGGACGGCCTAGATGCTTTACTGCGTAACAGCAAAATTGTAGTTCTGGCTGGGGACTTCGCACCATGTTCTGTGGGGTGTCAGGACAGACTACAGCGGGCAGGTACTTTGGTCTTGGATGTCAGCAAATGGTGTGTGCTGTTATAACAGTCTTGCCATAACTTACATGAGGGCAAATTCTCGGTCAGCTATTAATTTACCTTTAGCTGTCAATGGTATTGAGGTATCGCCGTGGTCTACGTCAAGAGACCACTATCCAATCACTTTCACTACTGCATGCAGCCCGCATAGGCCGACTGGTTACGCACATAAATTAGTCAATACTACACTATTCAAGTGACTCCTAGGTGAGGCCTTCTCGTTGGTTGTTCCTGGGATAATTCTGACCGCGGTCCTCAAATTTTAACTTCAGTGTTAGACGCCTCTCGGCGGTCAGTCTTTACGGTTCAGTCAATCATTAAAAATAAGACTCCTTTGAACTGCTGGAATGGAGCATGCGAAAAAACTTATCGTCAGAGAAAAGACACATGGAAGAGCCTAGCGCATAAGCAGTGCCCTAAGAACTGAATCAGTTACATATTCTTTGCAGCATCTTTTAGAGGATCCATATCTAAGGCTAAGGATGACTACAATCGAAATCTGAACACCTATTTGTCCAACCCAGTCAATCAGAAATCTTTTTATAGGTACATGGAACGTACAAACGTGCTGCCTTTTTCTCATATCGCTCAATCCACAGTACTGCCCCCTCGGGATGAAAAAGAACAATTGGAGTCCATAGCTCAAGGCATTGCTGCGCGTTTTCATGCTCGCAATGCCTTTCCTTCGACCCCATTCTATTTGAGTGCAGATTTTACTGAGGTCTTTGTATCTGATTTAACATCTATACCAAATTGTCTGCAGTCTGTTGCCCCTGGAGTTGGCGAAGTGACTGTTGGCATGCTAAGATACTAATGCAAGACTCTGCCCTGAACCTTCTGCAAATTGTCAACTCGTCTGTGGAAAAAGCCTGGATTCACCAAAATTGGAAAACAGCGAAAATAATTTTATTGCTAAAAGACCAGACAAAGGGTTTTGAGCTCGACAATATTCGGCCGATTGCTCCCACATTAATTTTGGTTAAGCTTGTAGAACGGGTAGTCTTCAGCCGCCTCACGAATCATGTTCTGTCTCTTCGAGGCTTCAGTGAGGCTCACATTGGTTTTTGCAGTGGGTGTTCAATTTGGACCGCGCACATAGACTTGGTGAGCCGTATTAAGCTTGCTACGATGCGAAAAGAGATATCTGCTCTGGTTACTTTAGATATTGCTAAGGCGTATGACAGCGTTGAACACAGCATTTTGCTTCAAAGGCTAGCTGGTGTACAGCTTCCTTCGTACCTCTTCGCGTGGATAAGGGAGTTTCAAGGACCAGATCTTTCTTTTGCACTAAGGGTACGTTAAATTCTAACACATACGCCTAGTCTAGAGGTGTCCCACAAAGCTCCGCTCTTTCGCCGTTGTTGTTTAATATACTAATGCGTGATATCCCTATTAACCCGGAAGTCAAAGTTTATGTGTATGCGGATCATACAGCTAATAATAATAATTGACTTTTGTGGAAAGGAAATGGCACAATAGCTGTCTCATATATCGTTGGACAAGTGAAACGCGCCGTAAGGGAAGGGATAAAGGAGGGAGTGAAAGAACAAGGAAGAAAGGTGCCCTAGTGGAGGGTTCTGTAAAAAGTTCGACCACCTGGTGCTGTTTAACGTGCACTGACATCGCGCAGCCCACGGGCGCCTTAGAGTATTGTCGCTAATGGACGTGGCACGAGTTCTAGCCGCATCGTCGTTAGGACACTTCTCGAGTCATGCGGCGCGTTCTTCTGGCGTCTCTTGAGCGCGCTGTCACTTCCTCGCTTCGTTTTTCGTTGTTGCGTCTCTTCCGCGCTCTGCATAACGACTACAATACACTGAGGGTAAGAGCATATATAGATGCCCCCCCCCCCCCCCCCACCGCGAGGCGGCACCACCTATCCCTCTACCCCAGCAGAGCACATCTGGTGGAGCGAGCGGCGACGGCAGCGGCGTCGACGACGGCGCCATCTGTTGGAGTGCGGCGGCGGCGTTGCTTTGCAAAGACGCCTGAAAGTCATTCGTCAGCCACAGCGTACGGCTGCCTGCATATGGCGCGACGAGCCGAATGGCTCGCTCGCTGGCGTAGTAAAGCTTTCGCTTTAAAAGTATATTTTTAGCAAAAATCTTCCTAATTATGCTGCGGGGCTAAATAAGAGGGAGATAGAGAATAGAGAGCAGAGAGTGTGTACGCTATATATTACTATCTGGCCAAAGAAAGGTTTCTTCTATCTCTCTGTAGGATTAAAGGCCTACTGTGTCGGTTTCCTAAAACACTTTGCAGCTCCCTCCTGACATTCGCCTCAATCTCACTGTAAGCACTCCAGAAATTATCGCGTTTAAAGTATTTTTTGAAAGAGAAAAATAAATTTTCTGACGGGCTGCATTGTGTCTTTATGCAGCTTGCAATTTTTGTGAGGGAGCTTGCATTAATAAAGTCAAGGTTGAAAAATAACGAATTTTTTCTGCATTAATCAACGGAGCACCCGGTACATAGCAATGCGTCTACAGAGGTAAGGTTTTCCCAGTTCAGGGCAGAATTTGGTTTTATTCGCATTTCAAGCGTCTCATTTCTGTTGGCTGCACTAAAACATCGAATCCTATTCTCGCTTTTTCCTTTGCGTGTCGTGGACATAGCGTAACATAAAAGTAAAGAGTGGCGGCCCGAATTCGGCGTTGTGCCAAGTCCGCAAGATCACGCTGCACGCACAAATAAAAAAATGTGGATTAGCTCAGCTAATCGAGGATATACAAACCGAAAACTTTGGCGTTCAGTGTGTTCATGGCGTTGGGGTTTACAATGTTCTAGACGTCGATGGCTTTAAGGAAAGGAAGGGCGCATAACTGGCTGCCTGGATGTGCCGCATAATTGGTTCCTTGGATATTCGGGCGCCTCATTCGTGCTTTGATACATGTGGCGGTGGTGAGAAAGACATGTGACCTGAATGCATTAGCGCTGACAGCGTTGTGGTTGACATGCGGCACTGCAGCAATAACTAGGCCGCAGCATTCATTAGCTGATGGATCTCGCGATAAACTAAACTGCCTGCCACCTCTCATGGTGACAGGGAGAGCGCGCTGCCTATCCAGTGTGCGGAACGCAATCAAAGCAGGCTTTTTCAGTTGGACACCAACGCTACATACATGAAAGCGAGACTAAGGTCTCCACTGACCCATGGAGCCGGTTGTGCGCCTTTCCTTTTGTAAAAATGAACGGCCATTGCAAAGTTCTCAACGCCAATGAACACTACGAACGCCGTCGGCTCACTTGTTTTGTTCAGTTTTTGAGGAAAGGAAATGACAGAGTAACAGTCTCGCATATCTCGGTGGACACCCGAACCGCGCCGTAAAGGAAAGGTTAAGAGCGGGAGGGAAAGCATATAAAACTGAGATTTGAAAGTTGGATTTTAAGGAAAGGATATTCCTTTGCTGCGCAGCGCAGAAGAGGAATACCTGTGGCTGGGTGCTACTAGAGGCGTATGGGAAGTTGTAACTAGGGAGCGAGAGAGAGAGAGAGAGAGAAATGTCCCCGGCGAGGCGCGCTTTGTGACGTCATGTGCCTCCTCGGAGCAAATCCATGGCGGAATCGCAAGTTTGCGACCAGCGAAACTTTCGCTTTAAAAGAAAAAGCACGCAGTCTTGGCTCGAAGCGGCTAACGCTGCGGCTACGGCCTCGATTACGTCAACAGCAGCGTCACACCTAGCTAGGAAGTCACAGTCAGTCACTGACTGATTTAGCGAGTGACAAGTCAACGGGATCGGCTGTCGCTTTCTGTTGCGGGCTCCGCATGCTGATTTTCACCTCATAAGTGTTGTAAGCGAGTCTTTTCTGCCCATGAGTACTGCTGAGGTGCGAGGACTATTGTTTCTTTGTGAGTCCACTGTTATTATTTTGTGCGGTACGGTGGGAATGCAAAGTACTGTAGCATACGCTTGTGCTGTCATACTCGTTTCATTAATCGCAACCTGAACAAAGTTTCATTTCAGTGCTCTGTTTCTCGTTTGCAACTTCACAAGTTTAAGACCTAATTCTTTATTTCGGACATGTCAGGAAACAGTACAGTACCACAAGAACTTCGTGTTACTGAAAGCCACTTTTGCTCGTGGTAAATTGTATTGCAATTCGACTGTTTCTTCAAATAGAACCCTCAAATATTTGACGAGATGGTCCTTTCCGTCCACTGTATAAAGCATCTCACACCACTGCAAATTTTCTCAGCTGGGTACGGCAAACTCTTCAGCACACATTTTTAGTTGTGCTTGGTACTTTGCAAGGAAAATTTTTCAATGATGTAAACGCATCACTGTTGTGTAAACCACAATTTTATTGTTGCTATTGTACCGGCATACTCGTTTTAATGTTTGTACCTTGAGCCACCTACTTTTCGTCCCCCGACCTCCGCAGTGGGTATTGGCAAATAGGGGTTCACGAAGGCGACCGTGAGAAGATTGCCTTTATTACTGCCGGTGGTTTGTACTAGTTTAAGGTGCACCCTTTTGGCTCGTGCTCGGCCTCTGCCATATTCCAACGAATGATGGACACCGTGCCGTCTGGCCTGAAGTGGCGGTCGTGCGTCGTATATCTCGACGATCTCGTGATCTTCTATGACAAATCCGATGAGCACCAGCAACGTTTGAGTGCTGTTTTTTAGGCCATACGTTCCACTGGTCTCTCCCTTTCAAGACAAAAATATCACTTTACGTTTCATGAGTTGAAGTATCTTGGTCACATTGTCTACGCTCGGGTGTTAGCCCAGACCCTGTAAAGACGGAAGCCGTAGCTTCCTTCCACAAACCAAAAAACAAAAGTAGCCTGCATCGTTTCTTTGGCCCCTGCGCCTACTATCGCCGGCTTGTTCACAATTTTTCAAAATAACTGAGCCTCTGACCTGCCTGACGAAAGACGCTGAACCCTTCTTCTGGGGCCAGGACCACTAAAGAGCCTTCAAGGAACTCAAGTCCCGTCTCCAATGTAGGCCTGTACTTGGCCACTTCGACGAACAGGCCGACACGGAGATGCACACTGATGCCAGTAACGTTGGTCTCGGTGCGGTCCTTGTTCAGCGGCCGGATTGTCTTGAACGCGTGATTGCGTACGCCAGTCGCGCTTTATCCTGTTCCTAAGTCAATTATTCCCCCACGGAAAAGGAATATCTGGCTGTGTTGTGAACAGTTACAAAATATCGTGCGTTTTTGTATGGTCGCCCGTTATTACTCGGTGGTTACTCCGTCAAAAGTTATTACTCCGGAGCAAAGAAATGCAGTGTGTGCTGATAAAAGTATATTGGCTTTATGGTTTTGACTTTCTTGCCAAAAAAATGTAATTATTTCAGTGATCACTACAGCATTCACGTCGTTCATATTTTCATCTAGAAGTTATGGAACAGGCGTTCAGACTTCACAGTGAAAGAGACACAATGTTAGGCGGCCTATGTATTCAGATCCCCAAACCCTGATAAACCTGATTATTCACTCTCTAAAGGGTTTGAAAAGACAACCATTGAAATAAATTCTTTTCCCGCACAAGGTTAAAAAAACAAAAGCATGCATTATGATGAGCACGGTTTTGAATTGTTGTTGCCTCAATTACGATGGCACATACCTACGGTGGGAAAATAAGTTATTGGTTTTAATGTTTTCCCCACCCTCATCATCTTCAGTCATTTCTTTTTTCAGTACCGTTCTCCATGGCAGGATTCCATTCTTAGTTCTTCAAAGACCTGGTAGTTCCTTCCACGAAAGCATATATTTTAGAAGAATGGAAAGAGGAGGAGTCAACAAATAAAACGTCAGTTCAAAGATTATTTCCTAAAGGGGGCCAACAAAACGTCCTAAATTGACCAGATCTATTATTTCAGGTGTATTATTTCAGGTCTATTATTTCATTGCAGGTAAAAAACGTTTTCTCTATAATTTACCAAAAGAGATATCTTGCTAGAAAGAGTAAAAAGAAAAGCGCTGGTATAAAGATCTATTATTTCATTGCAGGTAAAAAACCTTTTCTCTATAATTTACAAAATAGATATCTTGCTAGAAAGAGTAAAAAGAAAAGCGTTGGTATAAAGATCAAATAACGATGAGAGGCAATTGCTACACGCGCGTGAAAGATGAGAAACTAAATAGCAAATCGCAATACAGGGCCTGTATTCAAGGCTCATATTTGGGTAAATGTCTTTTCTTATCCTTTTCCCACTCCTTTCAAATACCTTTACGTAGGCGAGCACTAAACCACCGAAGAATAACTGCAAATTTTTTGGCACTAGAATAACGTGTACATGAAAGAACACAACGGTATATGGCTGGGTCACTTCACTGCGGGTCGTAACGAATTGTACTCAGCATCCCCTGAATACCTCCCCTGTTGACAAGAGCAATGTGTCATTGCCTCTCCGCCAGCAGCCGGAAACAATTAGTGATTGTTGTTAAGGCCTCTGTTCCATAAGTTTTGTGAACATATAGACGTGCGTGAACTTAACGATGCAGAACGAAGCCAAATTTGGAAGAAGTAAATTAGAGCATGAAACCTATTTGATGAGATGCTTTCTCTGCTGTCCGCTTTGTGTGCCCCCGGAAACCACGCTTGGTGCCTCTGGTTCGCAATATTGAGATATCACTTTTATCGCAGGAGCACCTGACGTGGACCTGACTATTTCCGGTTAGCAATCTCACTTTAAATCACGCTCACGTGGTTGCATAGTACAATAGAGCAAGAACTGCATACGCGCTCATCGGCACGTGCGCTGGATGCCCATCTTTAATGCATTCGTGAGTAATGTACATCTGAAAAGCAACTTTATTCTATTTCACCCACACCTTTTATCCTGTCGTCCTTTATGGAAAGCGTGAAGTAGGGACAGGTAAAGACTGCGAGAAAGATGACAGAAAAGAAGTCCCCAAGTTTCAATTCTATAACACGGGAGTTCGCATATATTTCAGAGCATTTCCTGCACAAATGGACATGAAAGGTTCTCGAAGCTGTGTGACAGACGGAGCGCTATGAAAGCTCAATGACACGACCCAACTAAAGAGCGAGACGGAAATGCACCTAATTTTATCGTGCTCTTTATTTGTTTTGTTTTTCTAAAGTTAATGCAAGAAGAGCTCATGTTTTTCAGTTCTCGCATTCTAATAAAAGTGATGCTGCTGGGATAGATGCTTCAAAATTTTTTAGGCACATGAATCTATGGCGTCCCTTTTTATTGCACGAAGAAAATTTTTTCGAAAAGAAGTGGTCCATCGCGATGTCGCACTTTTCAATTTTTTGAATTTTCAATTTTTTAAACGACAATGAGACAGTAGCTGGAAGAAAAGCAGGTAAGGCAGTAAAACGAACCATCTTTGTAAAACAATTTCTAGGTAATGCTGAGCAGGAATACGCAATGAAAGAAAGCGAGCTACAAGTTTGAGTCAAATAAGAGCGTTCATAAAGAGAACCAACCTCATGGCCCCTTGGCGCCCCTGCTGGTGTTTGAAGACCGCTTGGACAAAGGTTTCAAACCCTTTTGCCCAGTAAAACGAATGTGCTGTAAGCCATCCTTTAGTACATGGGCTATCTGTTTTGACTTGGGCAGACAATGACACTGCGCTTCAACATACCTAATCAGCCACCAAATGTTGCTGTTAAAACTCATTGCAACTAATAGCGGAGGAGTAGAGGCACTACATGTGCTATGGTCATGCATTTAAGGAATATAGTCTGGCTGCATCTGTTGAAAAAAGCCTGTCTGCCACAAGAAACTGCCATTCTATGGATTATTATCGTAATTCCAGTTCAGTTATGGCTTTTTAAAGACAGTTTTATACTTTAACAAAAAGTACCTACAACTGAAAGATGTACCATATGGAATACGAAAGAATATTTTGCTGCAAGGCAGTAATCAGATGGCTTTTATGAAAACTGAGGTTAGACAAGTTCTTTTAGGCCATATGGGCTTTGTGTAATTTTTAAACGAAAAATAAAACTTTATGCGGTAAGGAGTTGATGAAACACACTTCCGGAAACAAGTAATTATGATTTTAATCGTGGACAGTATACGTTTGTACATGCAGATCTCCTTAGCCTATTAAAAACCAGCAGTATAAAAATTAGGAATAATAAGGATACTCCTAGAAACTCCGAACGAGAGTAAACTGAAGATTGCGGAATGCGCATTGGAAATGTAAATGAGCCAAATGCATATGTGCGTGAACAAGGAAGATTTTGTCAAGACGTTGTTTTGTTTCTCGATGCATATATTTTAAAATGCGTAAAGTTTTCAACGCATGGATGAAAAAGACTGTTACTCTCTCAATCAGACTTTTGTGTTGAGCTCGTTCGATTTAAGGATCGATTGTATAAGCTAGTTAGCGAATAAGTAATGGACCCAAAGAAATTTTTGTTCTCCTTTGCAATCAAGTAATCACTACGCAGCGACATTCATGTATCCAATTACCTCCGATTCCATGCTTCAGAGATCTGATACATTGTTTTCTATAGCGCGTTGCGTTCAGATGATTATTTATTTTTTAAGGACCATACAAGCCTGATTTTTGGGAGATATAGAAGGCGAAAACCTTAAAACAGAACTCATAGTAAGGAAGCACTACAGGACCAACGCAATATGCACAACTGAAATATAGAGAAGGAAAACATGTCAGTGTAAAAGGTACATATATAGGCCGTCCTAAGTATACCACTATTATTATTTGGTTCTGAAGTGAATTTCAGTGTTCCATAGTAGACGAATTAAGCTCTAAATTAGAGCATCATTGTTGCGAACATTTCCTGCATGGATAGTGTAATGTACAGTCTTTGTCAAAAGTATGCAGCCCAAAGACCCTGCTTCTGAGCCATGCAGCGCGGTTCCGCCTATATGCTCAGGGACCCCAATTTCACGAAAGCGGAAGAAACTTAAGTTGTCAACACTTCCAAGCGTAGGACTGTCAAATGTGCTCAAGAGCCCTGCTACGCGGCTTGGAAGCAAACCGCTTGGACTGTACATTTTTTACAAAAACTGTACATGCCTTCAATCGCTTTATGTACAGAAATTCTCCTATATTGCCCTTGTTCAAATTGTTGCGTGAGTGCAGTGTAGGGCCCAATTTTCTGCATAGTGCTTATTTAAGAATACAATCTGCCTTCAACACCTTGATGACGAGTCGAGTCCTTTTACTAATATTTGGGAAATAGGTTTGGCTTGGTTTTTGGGTTTGGCTTGGGTTTATGGGATTGCCTTGGGTTTAACGTCCCAAAGCGGCTCATCCTATGAGGGACACCGTAGTGAAGGGCTCCGGAAATTTCGACCACCTGGGGTAATTTAACGTCCACTGACATCGTACAGTACACGGGTCTCTATAATTTCGCCTCCAACGGAATTCAGACTCCACGGCTGGGATCAAACCCGCGTCTTTAGGGTCAGCAGCCGACCGCTAAACGATTGAGGCACTGCAACGGAGTATTTGAAAAATAAAAAAAACGTTACCACCGTATTTATATTTTTCCAAACAATTTTTAACCTTCATTACAAGCTGGTTTCTTGCAATTGGCGTACAATTTTCTTTGACCAAATAAAAGTATTATCATCTATAAGTTTGATGTTCAGCTCGGTGTAGTTTATATTTCTCCTCTCAAAGAACAGCCTCCTCACTGCCGAGGAGTATGTCTGTAATGCACCCTCCCTAAGAAATGGCACTGCTAAAAGTAACTCCCAGTAACACATGCTTAGTTCTACTTATCTACATGCATGTAGGTCTTCGTCAGACACATACTGAAATCAGCTATCATTTTTTTTATATGACCCTTAAGCACAACATTATCAATCTCTAGGTTCAAGCTCCTCATATCGCACCATTCTTCAACCCTTATTATAGTGCAATGCAGATATTTGTAGTATCTACCATAGTTCTATTCTTAGTACTGCATTGTTAGGAAAAAGTTATATTAAAATTATTCCTGGAATTTTTCAGTCGACTATTTTTATGCTTATAAAGAACAGTGATTTACCACAGGCACGTCCCTTCGGAACAACAGATCTAACAAGTGAGTATGTCAGAAGCTCCGTGGCTAATCTATACAGATTTTTTCTATCGCGTAACTGTGCTCCAAGCCACTGGACAAAATAATATAAAAGGCGAATTTGTTATAATTTCTATAGGAGTTTTTCATGCAGTACCCTACGGAGTCTTTACAGAAATTCTAGAAGATCACAACCAGCTGGCAACGGTATTCAGTATTATGTAGCTGTAATTTTTTTCCACTTCTTTATGGACGAAGTAAGCATTACTAATAAAACAGGTCGAGGGCACAGTACAACGTCAAGTTCCTATTTCCGGTTGCCCAGCTTCTGCTCTTCAGGACTGATTTTGTTGCCACCCGAGGCAAAGATTCGCCAGAGATTTGCGACCACGTAATAGATCTCTAGAGTAATCTCCGTTTTCATTCCACCAGTAAACCACCATCCCTAGCCAGCTATCTGTTGCCCCAAGAATCGATCTGCACCGGCTAAGCCCCTCATAATTAAGTTCGCCGACGGTCTTACCTAACGTGTTCTCGGTGACCTCTAACCTCTCAGGCAACCGCAAAAGCTCAGCGGATCATCTGCAACCATACTTAGCGCGCTCAATATGCTTGAGAAAAAAATGCCAGCTTTATCCTCATTTCTAACATCTTTGCTCCTGTGGGTAGGGTATATTTCTGAAATGTCTCTATGCCATCTTCTCTTTCTTCTTCTGGGAACCACTTACTAAACATGAGCTTCCCTTTCCTCTAACAGCCTGATACATTGTTCCAGCAGCCGTATAATGTTCGCTATCATGTGACGCGTTGAGCGAAATAATTATAAGCTTTAGAAGCGCAACACCCTGCCAGAGTGGCCTCCGTTTATTTTCGAAGCTCGTCTAGCTTCAGGTGCCTTGAAAGTGTAAGAAAGAAACAAAGAAGAGAGAAATTACCGGACAAATAACGAGAAGACAGAAGATAGAGGCGACTCTTACAGTATACAGAAGCTACACAGAACGTTAGATAAAAATGCCAAGAATAGACAGCGCGCATTCACTTGAAAATGAAAGAACACGATACACTGCTAACTGGCAGAGCGTAGCATCAGAGCTCTATATTTTCTTTCTGTTGGAACTGCAAGACCAAAATTCCTAATGTGAATGAAATGAAGTTGGTAGCACGAGCTATACCACACGAGCCATACCAAGATCTAGGTACGAGCCATATCGAGGTCTTGCCCGCCGCAAGAGGAAATTAAAAGTATCTCAATACTCTCGCATCTGCAGTGTTTTGTATAGCGCATGTTCCAGTCACAGCTCTGGCGTTCTCCTTCTTCAAATGGACGATGTAATTACGTCATGCATAGATGGCGGCATAAGAAGCTCATTCTTCACGCACGTTCACCCTCTATTGTTAATTTTCGGATTTTTCCGAAAAATTGGAGCCTAAGAATTATGTTCGAGCTGCATTTCGACTGCCTAAATCTGGCACATTTTATTCCTTTGCTTACTGACAATCGGAAAGGCTAATAAGGCGTTCGAATGAATCTTTCCTGACATCCGGGTAAGAGTACGACTTGTGACACCTGCTTTCACGAATGCGTTCCATAACATTTTGTGGTGCTTCTCTTATCTTTATCCAGACCTCCATCGCCTGGATTGTGTTTCGCTCAGGAAAAAAATGCACGCCTTTTCATGCATGCCTTTGTGCACATGCTCGCGAATTGCATAGTTTCCTTCTGAGTGCTTCGTATTGGCTTATGGATGTGGTATTGGTAGAATTTTTGTTTCACTTCGCTCTCCTGTGGAGCGTCCAACTTTAAGTGTAAATAGGAACGAAGACTATGAAATTAATGAAATGAATAGTAGGTAACCCGTGGCGGCATAAAATTTAATGTTTGTGCGGCCCCCATGCTAATATACATTACGTTTCACTTCTCACTGTAATGCGCCGGTGGCGACAATTGGCAGTCTAAAAAGTGTGCAACCAAAAACTAAGAACGCACTAGAGAGTCGCACTAGAGAGAAGGTTGCGAACCCTAACAAGAAGTGATGAGGCGCTAACGAAATCTCTAGCGCCTCCTTGGAGCCACGCGAGCACGTATCGGCAGTGAGACGACGCGCTTCTTTCCTTCTTTTTCAGTATTTCGCTTGCATATTCATTATATTTAGCAGCTGCAGAGCTCAGTAGATTGTAAATATCGTCCCTCTGTAGTTTCAGCTTAACATGTGCATGTCCAAGCCTGTACATGTCTTTTTTAGCTTGCAGGAATTATGCATCCTTTTAGAGACATGTCCTTAAACGCCTAAATCAAATCTTATAAGCTCTGCGGAGTGCATTTGCTCTAACTCCGAATGCTGTAGAAAGTCGGGCTTAGTCCAGGTTGAAGGAAGTTTGTGAAAAATAGCTACAGAGAAAATGGCGTCGATTCATATCAAAACTACCAAAACGGTGAAGGGCGCGCCAAAGTTCGTTCAGATTGGGCTAATAAAGACAGCGTCTCGTTCATTATGTTGCTCCTGGTTCTTCCGACTTCAAGCTTTTCAGGAAATCTGGACCGAGAGTAGGTGTGCAAGCCACACAGCCAATTAATGCGCAAACTAGCAACCAAAAGTTATTACGGCGATAACTCGTAAGACATGCAGTAATGCTTAAATAAGAGAACAAATGCCCCAGCAGAAAGGTGCAACTAGATTCTTCGTAATCGCCTCCTCAATCTGGTTTTCACACCTAGGTGTTAAAAAAGGTGTTCTATGGATTAAGCTTTTGTGTCACTTTTCACACCAACGTTGTGCGCCATTTTGCCCATATCATTTTTCTGTGCCTCTTGAAAACAGAGACGGTGCAAGAAACTGTAAGAAACAGGCTTGCCAGAATTATAATGTCATATGTTTACTCCAATATGTAGCTTACAATGAGTACAATGAGTTCGTTCGCTGTAGTGCTCCATAAATGTGAAGTACTGAAATCTTCCTTTTTTCATGTTTTAATGCACTGCGCAAAGCTTTTGTCTTTTTTAGCATAGATATTTTCAAACCTCATTGGTTTACACCTAGATCTGCTGATACTTAGCTTGCTAAGGTTGCTGCGTCGTAAGCCTTGCCCTCTGAGGCATGCTAGGAAGAAAGGAAAAAGGAGTCCAAGCTGATTTGGAAAGCCTGCTTATTGACCGTTTCTATGGACCTGCGAAGGCGAATGTTTTGGTGCGCCAAATCTGCGCAGAGCCGAAGCTACGGCCCATTGGTCTCCGCCTGCGAACTCAAGACTTCTCTCTTTTTCTTCGGAGGAGGAGGAGGAAAAGCATTTAATAAGAGCATAAATACTGGGTGGGTTCAGTAGGAGAACCCATTCGTCGCCATCATAATCCGGGCCCTTTCAAGCATGCAGCCGATTTCATTCACACTCTGAAATGCGATAATATGCAATGCTGGATAGAATTAAATGTTTCAGCCATAATAAACTATAGTATGCCCATACAAAAAAGTCCTATGGGCGTCTGTGGAAAAAGCTATGTCCATCTATGGCCTCTTATGAAGGTCTATAAGCACCCACAGAGGTGCTTATTGCCAGCTATTGAAAAATCTATGCCACTAAAGCTATAGCTTTGGAACCATACAACTGTCTTAAGCTCTCTATAGAAAAATATATCGGCCTGTATATATAGCTATAGACAGAACTAGGAAAGGTCTGTAGCTATTTGGGCCAAAATTCTGTAGCCGACCATAAGACATTTTTGTATGGGTGTAACGCTCAGTGCCTCAGAAGTCATAAATATTGAGCACACGGCTTATAGTCAAGCTTTTGGGCCAGACAGAATTCACGCACGGAAGCGCCGAGTTCTGCTCTATGGAGGATCTCATCTAGCCGAGGACGAATTCTGGGGAAGATGAAAAGAAGATGCAAATTTATTTGCCATAGCATCGATTTTAAAGCCACGTCTCTGTCCGTCACTCCAACCAGCGTTGCATGTGGTGGGACTCCTGTGTATAGTTTTCTCCTTTTTGTTTCGCCCAGAGAAACCTTCTATCGACATTTGGAAGTGAAAACAGGTGGTCTTCAGAACGGTGTGCCTTTCGCTGCTGTTGTCGGCAAGCCTAAGCCAGCATCGTCCTAGGCAGAAGCTGCGCATAAGTCAGGACTTGACGCCGAACATAAGTGCTGGTTTCCCACTAGCACGCGTTGTCGGACCCCTCTGGGCTCTACATTCGCAATTGGGGCTGTGGCAACGCCTCTAATACTTCGTCGTCCCACTGTAGGGAATAAGTGACAAAGTCGAACGTCGGCTTGCCTCCGTCCATCCTGCATGGGCCCTCCTGCATTGGATAACAAAGCTCAATTTCTCACGCTCAATCTCAACCGCTTCGGGTTATAAAGCTACGAAAAGATGTGAACTCTGTGCTGAAAAACCGCGTCAAGCACAAACCGGGCTACCCATTCGAAGTCGCTGTATGTCCCACATCGGCCATTACGAGGCTGATATATGGCCATACAAGTATGCTGCCCACATCGGTGTCTTATGTGCTTCTTGACGACAAATGCAATATAAACGTGCGCATGGGCAAACAAAAAAAAAACCCTAGTCAAGCCCAGTTATACCTGCCTGCACAAGACTTCGGTAGGTATCACATTTGCAGTGGCGGAGCTGCAAAATGACCAAGCGCACATTCTGCCTGCATCTGTACCTTGTAAGTTAATTTATCCAGACGAAGCATAAATCAAGAGTCTATGCAGGAAAAAACTTTTCAAGCCAATTTGGCTCCGCACGTTCAATGAAATATACTGAAATCGCGAACAAGCTG